>CM063602.1:1599630-1872528 GCA_032356905.1 Salix exigua | reverse complement strand
AGGGCTTTTTTAAGATAAGGTCATTAGTATAGGTATTTCCTGAGCACATTAACCTTAACATTAAGTTATATTAGACTTATGAATTAATGTGATTGAACTTGTTACTTGAATAGTTAAGAATCAAATTGGTCCCTTAGATAGTGAAGTCATCCTAAGCCTAACTTAAATAAAATTTAGTCTAAGAAGAAGAGTTAAAAAAGTTGTATAGAGAATTTTTTTAACATTTGTAAGTAAAATTGATGGTGATCAAATTGAAGGGCTTAGATTTTTTTTTCTGGTGGAACAGATAAAAAAGACAAGGAAATTCAAGAATCAATGATTATGAAAAGATGAAGAAAAAGATAATGGAGTGAGCACTTTCTTTCATTTAATTATGCATAAACCTTGTACCAAAGGCTCCATATGATGAAACAGAAAGGTAAGAATATAAATTATTATACAAATAAAATTTTATCAATTAATGGCAAGCAATGACTTAGCAGAAATACAAGAGTAACTAGTGGAGTTGTATATGAGTGGTATATTATAGTCCATCTAAAATATTTTATGCTTGCAATATTTATGGAAAAAAATTAGAGCCATATCAAAGGGACTTGATAGTGGAGAAAAAAATAGGTTTCTAGGGTTATTATCATAAACTACCGAGCAAATTAGAACAAAAAAAAACACCTAACAATAATATGAGGCCAATAACTCCATAAAAAATATGCTTACCAAACTCAATACACAACAAGTTAGAGTTCTAGTTCAATCTTTAGAAATCAATGTCATAACTATGGCGAATTAGAGCATCAAGCTAGTGAATTTACCAAACTAAAAAGTCATATAGGATAGATATGTTGATAAAGGATCATGTAGATGGTATGGTTAATCATATTTATGGTGATTTTGACAATAATAAAGAGGCTTTTCATAAGGATAGTGGTACTACTCTAGTCATCCAAAAGATCTAATTGTCTCCCAAATTTGACTTGGAATAAAAACAAAATATGTTTTAACATCTTCCAAAAACTTGTACCATTAAAAAAAGTTATGCAACATGATCATTCATAGTTATAATTGCTAAAATATAGTGTTATTTGAAATAGTAGAGAAGTTGGAACTTAAAATAGAAAAATTCTATATCCTATAAACTAAAATGGTTGAGCGAAGATAATAAGGTAATCATAAACAAACATTGTCTCATTTAATTTTCTATAGGCAAGAGATATTTGATAGTGTTTGTTATGATATAGTGGCTATAAATATGTGTCATCATAATGATCTCGTTATCTTTTAAGGGTGATTCAAGATAAAATGACTTACTCTCTAACATATTTCAAATAACACATACCATTAAAAACAAGGTATGCACTATGATCATTAACAATGATAGTTGTGAGAATATAGTGTTATTCAAAGTAGTAGAGAATTTGTAGCTAAAACAAATTCACCATACACCCTCAAACTGAAATAACTAAAAAACAATGAATCATGGATATATATATATATATATATATATATATATATATATTCTTGTTTCATTTTCTATAAATAATATATAGTTTTATAGTAGTTGGTGTGATTGGGTGTCTATGGATGCATATGATCTACTATTAGGTAGACCATGACAATATTACTTATAAAAAATGATTGGTGTATGGTGAAGTTGGTGTGATTGGGTGTCTATACAAATATCATGTATGATAAAAGGAATAATATGTATAACCTTAGTATAAAAAGAAGCATATAATATTGGCGCCCATTATATAGGAGGTAATTGTTGAAAGCAAAGACAAACATATATTGTTTTTATTTATATGTTGTAGAGAGGAAAATAAAAAAGAAAAGAAAATGAGATTGAAAAGGAGAAGGTGATGAGTCCAAATAATATGAGTAGTGTTTTTGTCAAGATTTAAAGTTTTTTGAGAATTGATTTTTAGCTTACTTTATATGAATACATTGAGTATGAGAGTTTAAAAGTGGTTAATGACATTGACATTGTGATGACAAGAACTTTTGGACAAGTTTGTTCCACTCTAGAGAGAATGATATAGTTAGTCTATCAAATATTGAAGTTAATGAGAAATCATATAGAGATTTCTCATAACTAGACGGAGATCTACCATTATGTCAATGTTTTTATATGACAATATGATAGGACTAGGTTAAGAGGAGACATGATCATGCCAAATCAAAATAATAACAATAGAAGTCCACAACATTCAATTCAATTGTTGCATCAAACTCAAATTTTCCAATTGTTTTTTAATGCCTAATTCCATAAATATTAGTTTTACTAGTGTGATTGACATCAATATTCCCTCAAATTACACCCTAGAAATGCTTGCTTTTTAATTTTTGAGTTTTTACCTTTATTTTTATAGATTTATATATTTTAGGGTTTTAGAAAACTATCCTTTTAGTTTTAGAATTTTAATTTTTTACAACTTCTTAAGGATGGTTTCAAACTTTCTTAGTTTTATCTTGTTTAATTTATTCATCTTCACTGGCAGCTATTACTCAATATGTTTTAAATTTTTTTGCACATGTTATTTTCCATTCCTTAATTTTTTTTCTTCTTTTCCTTGTTTTTTTTATAAATGAGAATTTTTAAGGATTAGATCATGATATAATGGATCTAGATTTGGAACTATTTTTCTTAAACCTTTTGCCTTAAACCTATTATAGGAACAAGTATATGGATGATAATTCAATCCAAATTTAATAAATATCAATGCAAACTAATCCAAATTCTTTAAGATAGTTATCTTATTCACTAGTTAATGAGGTGCTTTTATTGTCAATGTTAACAAATAAAGGTTATGAAAATATATGTTAGTCAAAGGAGAAGTCTTGACATCGATAGAAAAAAAAAAGATGTCACTTTTCTAGTTGGCTTACCTTCATATCTTTTATTCTCGCTCTAGCCCGATACTCTTGTGTTATCTCTTTTATTTTTGAAAAAATATATTAATTCTCTAAATGGTAGCTTTTGTATTTAGGTAATGTGTGTGTGTGTGAAATTCAATAAATAAAATATAAATATATAGTTTGATTACCTAATATATAATGAGTAGGGTATTTGGTGGGAAAATAAAATTATAAACATGTCCCATGAAAATCATATCACTAATCTAAGAATAATCACTTTATATGCATAAGCAATTCTTTAGAAAATAGGTGGAGAGCTTTATTTGAGAGCCTATTTTATACATTATTTTCTTCTTCTTTTTTCTTCTATTTTACTTGTTTGCTAACAAACACATTTATAAAGGTGAAGAGTTTAAAAGTAAGGATGTACTTTAAAATTCATGATATACCTGATGTACCTCAACATCCATTAAAGGGTATTAACTTTTATCATTTTCTCTTATTTACTAAATAACATTGATATGGATCAGGTTGATATTATGGGGATTAATTTTGAAGTCAAAGTATATTTTTAATTCTCCCAAGTATCTCATAGTATAACTATTAAGGATATATTTTTTTCCTTTTAAGTATATTGAATTATCATAGATTAATAAATATACGTGTTCATTATTATATTAAAGTCCAAATCTATGAGGACTTCCTCTCATTTTAAGAGTAACATAATATAATGGTTCCTTTCCTACCTATTTCTTTAGTTATGTCTGACATGGTGAATTAAAGTATATGTGTAGATCAAAGAGTAAATGAACAAGTGATATTCAAATAAAGAAAAATAAAGATGCAAGATCATAATACCCAACAAAAAATTCAGGACCTTGAATTAAAAGGGGGACGCCTAATAAAAGGGTTGGTGTAAGTTGACAATTTCTTGCACAAGAGAGATGAGATGTGAAGAAGTAAAAAAAGAGCTATCCCTATAAAATGAGATGGGAAATGGCCAAGACACCATGACAAGAAGTTTTTTGTTTCTGCAGTTATACCGTGGTTTGATTTTTTTTTTATTTTAATTGAAATTTTTTTGTGTTTTAAAATTATTTTGATGTGTTGATCTCAAAAATGATTTCTTAAAAGATAAAAAAATTATTTTAATATATTTTTAAATGAAACATACTTTCAAAAACAACCACAACCGTCCACCCAAACAGTTCCAATAAAAAAAATCAGCCCAGTAAAGAGTGAGTCAAAACATGATCTTGAAAGAGAGTTGTTTGTCAAGATAAATTAGGCGGGAGTGTTAGAATTAATTTCAGCCCTACAGAAATCTCAAGATCATGTAAAATTGAAAAAGACTTGCATTATTAATGAAGAGGACGATCATGGCATGGGATAGATGGATGGATAGATAGGCGTGAAAACAGCTGTTGATGGCATCACTCGCTTGCTACCAGTAGATCCGCGGGCGCATATATAGGAGGTCAGTCTAGGGCAAGAAAAAGAGACCAACAGAGGCACGTGACCACTTGTTCAATTATGTGTGTTTGTGTGTGTGTGTGTGTATATATCGTTTTCAAGCCTCAAACTGCCATTTTCGTTTGCGGGGGACATAGCTCATCGCATCTCCATGTGTGTTACCGATGGAGTCACTCTCCGGTGAAAATGACTCGATACATCAAGAATCATATAAACTGGAATTCGTACGAACTAGCTGGCTTTCTGGCGTTTCTTATCAGGTCGAGAAAATTCCTCAAGGAGACGAAACTCCATTGATGACTGCAAATATCAATAAAAACTCCTTGAAAAGCAAACCCAATCACCTCTGCCAGATTACTCATCACTTTGATCTCTGCTCCTCGTGCATCATAGCACAGGTCGAGGAGGGCTGGCTGGTTGATTAAGGTCACATCAAGTGTGGGACTCGAATACAAATGAGTCTCTCTGCTCACGGCATATCAGCTCCATCTTCCTCAGCAAAATGACAAGAGAAAAGACATCCAAGGACTGGGAGGGGGGGAAACTAGAGGTCCCAAATGTTAACTGCACCTGTCCGTTCGCATGTGGTACACCCATGTGTAACATTCATTCCAACTCAACTCAAACCCATCTACTTGCCACCAACACCCAAACTTACCCTTCCTTTTTCTCTTCCTCTTCCTACTAGCCAATGCCTGCGTTTCGCGGCTGCGGCGATACCATATTTTTTTAATATAAAAAATTTTAATTATATTTTTTATTATAATATAAATTTAGTTAAAATAATAAATTTATTCAAAATTACTGTGAAGTGCAAATTTTCTATAAAATATATGAATTTTAAATAGATATAAATTTATTTATTTAGTAGTTTTAACGAAATAACCAACATAAAATTATCATCATCATTAAAAAAGCAAGAAGATTCGGATATTTGAATTATTGAATTCGTTGTATTAAAATTAGTTCATTTTATAATTAAATTTGAATCACATTTAAAATTAAAATATAAATTATGAAAGACCTGCAATAATCAAATAAAAAATAAGTAGTTAATTTTCTATCCATAAAAAGATGAAAACATAAATTGAAAAATCATCCTTACATTACCGTCATTTTCATTACTATAACAGTTAAAATTATTATCAACATTATTGCTCAAACAATTAAAATTATTAAATTACCCCAAAAAATAAAAAAATATCAAAACATTTTAACAAAAAACACAATAAAAATATAATCACTAAAATTATCATTATTATTGTGTAAACAATAAAATCATGAAATTATCTGATCCAAAAAATAGGTAAAATAACAAAAACACACACAAAAAAAGAACAAAGGTAAAAAAAGAGAAATATTAATTTTAAAATTATCACCAATATAAATTAAAATTTCATAACGGGACCTAATAAAAATAAAACTCTGAAAAAAATAAATCAAAAAAATAATAATCTAAAAGCATAAATGAATATATACTGAAAGAAAACAAACACTGTCCAAACATTGTATATGTTTAATGTTCCTATGAAATCAATGCCTCAAACATCAAATAATTCAACAACTAATATACTTTGTTGTGGCATTTCATTTCGTTTGGACTGATTACCTACCCTTTGACAAGGATCACAAGATTTATACTAGCTATTAGTATCCTTGAAAAGAGTAGGCCAAAACAATCCACTTTGTGAAATTTTAGTTGTTGTCCTTTTATGGCCAAAATGCGCCCCACAAGCATATTGATGTGCAAACTTCAAAAAACTTTCATGATCTTAATTTTTTATACATATTTCTTACATAGTTCCTATTTATGTTCATGTTTATATATATATATGCTCTTAGTATTTGTTTTCAATTTTTCTTTATTTCCAATGTTATGAAGTTTTTTTTCTAATGTTCAAATTTTAATATGTCTAGAATGATTGATATATTTTGTCCTCTTTTATTGTAGTTTATTTATTAAAAATATTTGATTGTTAGATTTGAGATTGTTTTTGTAAAAAAAAAAAAAGTTGTTTAATATTTCAAATTTTATATTACTGGGAAAAAAATACAACTTACAAACAAAATTGGTAGAAAAATTTACCCAAGTTATCTACAACTAAAAAATATAGGGACCACTTCCCTTGCATTTCGATTGCACTGTTCATTTTAAGCGGGGGGAAAACTCATTTCTAACAAATTTATTCTATTAAAATTTTATTATTTATATATTAAAATAATGAATGCAATACATAAAAAATCAATTAGTTTTCTACATAAAACAAACCTAACGCAGCGTGCAGGCAAATAACCTCGTCTAAAAGCTAAATTAGCTCAAGGTTGTCCTATTCATCCACACTTAGTATATTATGGACGGTAACATTGTAGCCATGAACTGTTGCATTGTATTTTTCTAAAGTTAATGGTCAACTATTTTTGCTACGAATTTTTCTAGACTTTTTATTTGTATGAAAAAGTAAAGACTTTAGAAAAACTATTTGAATAAATAAATAAATAAAAAGCTACTTGGCAGAATATTTCCTTTAATCAAAGGATTGGAAAAAAAACAATACAAGATAAGGGTTAATCAAGACAAATTTGCAGAATTAAAGAAAGAAAAGTGGAAAACAACTTTGAACCAATCATCATCGCTAAATTGGCCATCGTGAGTGACGACGTGCTATACCATGAGAAAGAGAACACGACAGCACATATAGTGACACGTCAGATGGGCAATTTCTAACACCAGAATACACTGCAAGCGCCGATCGAAGCAGCCGTGAGGGCGAACACCGCTGGTCAGCAGATAATAATAAAAAAAGATGGTCAATTATCGGAAAACTCCTACAACAAGTTCTTCAAATTTATCTTATTGAGGGGCACATTAGTATTTAGCTATTTTCAAAAAATAGAAAAAGTCCCCGTGGTACCCCTCCCGACCATAATTTTTTTGTCTTATATAGGGGCATATTAGTATTTAGCCATTTTTCAAATTTGTGAAATTTCTGTGAAGCCCCTCCCGATTACACCTGTTTTTTGTTTTTTTCTAGGGACATAAACATTATTTTACTGTGCAAACAAATATAAAAAAATTAATAAAGTCGTGAATCGACCGCACCGGACCGAAAACGGAACTGGCCCAAAAACACACTATTAGAATCCATAGTGTTTCCACTCACATGCTATAGTGAAACATTGAACTCTTTTAGTTTATTTTATAATATGCAACTGCATACACCTTAGTATGGATTTGCATAGTTCATTTTATTGTTTTAAAGAAAACACTTTTTTTTTTTGTTTCGGTCACCAAACAATGTTTTCTTTTAATATAATTCTTTTGTATTATATTGATTGAGAATTAAACTTAATAATTTATCTGGCTTGAATTTTATAGGTGTATTGTGAGGAAATTTTTTTTCCTCACATTAGATAGATGTTTTATTTCACAAAATATAATTCAACGTAGTTGGGTAAAGATATTAAGATTTAAGGGATTACATTTAACAGTGAGCAACGATGAGAGGTTTTTTGTAACACTATTCATTCCACATTTTTCATTAATGATTTTTACATATGGAATTTTCTAATTTTCATCTAGTTCCCTATAGTTTGAAATATTTATGTATTATTCCAAAACTTTATTTTTATTATCATATTCCAGCCCCTAAATTCAAGAGAGAATAGAGACACTTGAAGAAAAATAGTGAAAGAGTGATGTGTTAAAGGGATCACTGATTAAAAGTATAAGGATTAATTTAGTAAATTAAAAAAAAAAGTGGATAAAAGGATACAAAGTCAAGAAAAGAATTGAGGGTCAATTTATGCATGTTTTGAGTGACGAAAACATGGAACCTTGAAACCAAAAAATGTCAGTCTTGAGCGACGACGGTCTGGGCTATGATCCAGCCCGGAAGCTTGAAACCTTAGGAATGTGGCGCGCTTGGCTCGGCGACTCTCTCTTCTCTAATTTCCTTCATTTCCTCTCTTCTCCTGCCTCATGGAACGAGTCCAAATCAAAGTCACATATCCAGCATCAGCTCCGAGCTCGCGCTCTCTTGTCGATAAAGCTAGCGTCTCTCTCTTTCTCGGACCCAACGCTTTCGCTGCAATCTCTAAGCTCAATCCAAATGGGGGGAAATCAATTATCAGGTTTCTATATACACGATTTTATAAGTTGAAACGCTATTTTAACATCCATGATTCCAAAACCTGATAAAATCATTTGACAAAAAGTAGAAACGTATCAATTAACATTGATTATTCGATATTGCTGTTAGAGATAGAATCCTAATGCAATTGTAATTATCTACTTACCATGTTTAGCTAGGGTTAAGAATGTATAAAACCAGAGCATGTAAATCGATTAAAGCAATAATATATACAAAGTAATGGTATTAGAGCGCCGATCTTTAGACAAAGTAATGGTATTAGTTTCTTCTCAATTTTAGCTTATTAATGGTATTAGAGCGCCGATCTTTAGCCAAATTTTTTCAAAAATAAGACTGCTAAAAACCCACCATCAATTGATATGGGGGACGAAGAGAAGGAACATAACCTCACCCTACAGTTTCTGAAGGATACCCTTCTCAAAGAAGCTTCGAGTTCAGTCCTTCCACGCACAACAGAACCATGGGAACATCCCAATCATCAATTGTATCTTCACTATTCTGACCAACCAGGTGCAATAGTCGTGCCTCAATCACTCGTGGAGGATAATTACTCTGACTGGAGTCAGTCCATGACAAACGCCTTGACTATCAAAAAGAAGGCTAGTCTTGTGAATGGAAGTACACCTAGACCAATTGAATAGAACAATGAACAAATTCAATGGGACCGTGCTGACACTCTAGTTAGAACATGGCTCACCAGTTCCATGTCAAAGGAGATCTCGAAGAGTGTCAAGGACTGCAAATCAGCCTGAGAAATCTGGTTGGAGCTGCAAGAAAGGTTTTCTCAAACTAATATTGTACAATTGTTTAATGTTGAGAATGCAATCCATGAATGTAGACAGGGAAATGATACAGTCGCAACATTCTACAACAAGCTGAAGGGTCTTTGGGATGAGAGGGATGCCCTATGTGACCTGTCAACAGAAGGGGTCAAAGTGCAGAACTACATCAACACCCAGAAGACAATGCAGTTTCTCATGGGACTGAGTGATAATTTTACAGTCATTCGTGGAAGCATCGTTGCTATTGACCCTCTACTTGCCGTGAATGAAGTATTTTCCATGGCACTCTGTCATGAAAAAACAAGCAGAAGCCATGATTAGAGGCAAGGGAATCTCCACACAGCCTAAAGGTCCAGCTTTTGCAGCAAGTAGTGGCTATAGAGATTCTAGGCACTTCAATGGTACAGGTAATGCAATACACAATGCTTTGCAGGAAGAACCAATTGACAGCAGGAGAAGATGTGCAAAGTGTGGCCGAGACAATCACTCCACCAAAAATTGCAAAGCACACCTTAAATGCACTTTCTATGGTCTCAAATATCATGCAGTTGAAGATTGTCGAAAGAAGAAAGCAGCCCTTGAGCAATTGCAGGCACCGGGTCGTGGTAATCACGTGTCCTCATTATTTGACAAGGGAACCCAAGCAATTTTAGTTTTTCAAAGGTAGAATGCAATGAGATTTATGATCTGCTCAATAAAAACTGCATTACTTCGACAAACCATGTTGGTAATACCTCACCTTATGAACACCTCTCAGGTAAAATATTACACGATTTATGATCTGCTCAATAAAAACTGCATTACTTCGACAAACCATGTTGGTAATACAACGATGATTTTCGACATTTGGGGAGGATATCATGAACCTTCAATTTCTGGTGCAAAATATTTTCCTACAATCGTTGATGATTTTACACAATGCACATGGGTTTATTTGATGGTTAAAAAGTCTGAAGCCAGACAACTTCGTATTGATTTTATTGAACATGTTGCCACTCAATTTGAAAAGAAAGTTAAAATCGTACGGAGTGACAATGGTTTTGAGTTCAAAATGAATTGTTTTTATGCGTCCAAAGGTATTGTACACCAAACAAGTTGCGTCAACACCCGACAACAAAATGATGTTGTTGAATGTAAACATCGCCATCTAGTCAATATAGCTCGTGCACTCCTTTTTCAAGCCAACTTACCAAAAACTTTCTGGGGGGACGCCATTCTCACTTCTGCCTACGTTATCAACCGTATACCTATACCCTTACTCTAGGGACTAACTCCATTTGAAAAACTATTCAACAAACCTCCCAACTATACTCATCTCAAAGTGTTTAGTTGTTTATGTTTTCCATCTACACATCCTCATAAACCCTCTAAATTTGAACCCCATGCAACCAAGTGCATTTTTTGAGGGTATCCTCATGAACAAAAAGGGTGTCGAGTTTATGATTTGGAAACATACGTCGTCTTTGTCTCTCAGGATGTCACATTCCATGAAACAATTTTTCCTTATAAAACACTTTCATATCCTCAAAACCCCATTCTTAGTCCAACTACTACTACGGGTGCACCAAATTCTCCATCACCTTGGGTATTCGATATTGATCCACATACCACCTCAGCTCACCATCTTCCGCTACTTCCAGCCCCATCTTCACCCACCATGATACCACCTGAGTCTACCACACAAGATGACATACACACACATCTATCATTGTCAGCGAACCTATACCCACAAATCAACCAAATCCTCCCCAGCTGCGTCGGTCATCAAGGTCAACACAAATGCCCACGTTCTTGCATGATTGTCATGTTGAAGCAACGTTTCCATCTCGTGCTCTCCTGTCATTTCCCATATCGATAGGTATTCCTCACTCTCTTGCTCATGTTATCACTTATAATCGTCTCTCCCCTATACATAGAGTCTTTGCTGCTAACCTTTCTACACATAGTGAACCTACCTCCTTCTCACAGGCAGTTCAAATCCCAAAATGGCATGATGCCATGCGTGCTGAAGTAGATGCATTACAAAGTAATGGGACTTGGATCTTGGTTCCCTTCCTTCAACGTAAACGACCTATTGGCTGCAAATGGGTGTACAGATTAAGCTCAAACCAGATGGCAGTGTTGAGAGGTATAGGGCACGACTTGTTGCAAAGGGTTTTAGCTAGATAAAGGGTGTGGATTATAGAGAAACCTTTGCTCCCGTTGCAAAACTCACAATAGTCCGTGTTCTCCTCAGCCTTGCTTCCATACAAGGGTAGCATCTCCACCAACTCGACGTGAACAATGCATTTCTCAATGGTGATTTGCATGAAGAGGTATACATGAAGCTTCCACCAGGATTTGGCGAAAAGGGGGAGACTAGAGTCTGCAAATTGCATAAAAGTTTGTATGGCTTAAAGCAGGCAAGTAGACAGTGGTTCATCAAGTTGTCATTGGCATTGAAAGCAGCTGGTTTTCATCAGTCTTGGGAAGATTACTTGCTATTTGTTCAAACAAATGGAAACAAGTTTACCGCTCTACTGGTTTATGTGGATGATGTAATCCTTACAAGAAATAGTCTTGAAGAAATTGCTACCACCAAAGCATTCCTATCCAATTAGTTCAAACTCAAGGATCTTGGACAACTCAAGTACTTCCTGGGAATAGAAGTGGCATGTTCCAAGAATGGAATTGCAATTTGCCAAAGGAAGTATGCCCTCGAGATACTAGAGGGCACATGATTCCTAGCTGCAAAACCATCATTATTTCCTATTGATCAAAACTTGTCCTTAACTCAAGAAGATGGAGAACTACTCATTGATCCCTCACAATACAAGCGGCTTGTTGGAAGATTAATCTATTTGACTATCACAAGAACAAATTTGGTTTACGTGGTGCACATATTAAGTCAGTTTATGGATAAACCACGTGAACCACATTTGAGTGTTGCTCACCAAGTATTGCGCTACATCAAAGGGACACCTGGAAAAGGTATTTTTTTCCTTCTATAGGAAATATTGAACTAACGGCCTACTATGATGCAGATTGGGCTCGTTGCAAGGACACAAGACAATCCATCACAGGCTATTGTGTTATGTTGGGCAATCCACCAGTATCATGGAAAACTAAGAAGCAAATAACGGTATCATGATCTAGTGCTGAAGGTGAATATTGTTCTATGGCTACAACAAGTTGCGAAGTCACATGGCTCAGAAGTTTACTTAATGATCTACATGTTCAAAACTGCAACCCATCAAATTATATTGTGATAATCAAATAGCTCTCCATATAGCCAACAATCCATGATGCGACCATATTATTTGATAATTTCATCCATATTTACGTACTGTTTTTCATATGTTTTATGTATAAAATGTCTTGATATTCTTTGTTTTATATTTTGAAGGCATTTTTGGATGAAAGATGCAAAAAGGAGATAATTGGAGGTGATTGACAGATTTGACTTTCAGTCGGTGTTTTGTGCAGAGTGGAAGCTCTAGAGATCGATATGAAGTGATATATGAACTTGTGAAGCAATTAAGCTTGATAATTATGGCGGAACTAAAGTATTGAACTTAGGGAGAACATTTGAATAAATTGACACAAGTTGCGGACAACTTGTATGTTAATCTTGAAGAAATTATCTAGTTCTTAAAGCTACCATTAAATTGAATCATTAGTGCGAACACTTTGATTATTTGTTGGTTAGGATTAGTTATACGGCAGATCTGTTAATTAATCACGTTAAGAAAAGATAAAATTTTAGAACATATATTGCATTTTTTGTTTCAAGGTGGATGTATACTTGTGGCCAAGGTTTGTTTTCTTTATAAGTTTCGGTTTTAATTGATTTTGTTTGCTAGTTTAATTGTTGCCATAGTTTATATAATCACAAACCAAATCCCCCCAATCACATAATATACAACATAAAAATCTGACTTGAAACTTCCTCGTGGGATCGACCCCTTGCTTGCTCTATACTATCTTGTGTGTTTCTAGGGTAATTAATTTGTGCTACCGCGACATCGCAACAAATTTTGGGGCCGTTGTCGGAGAGGTAATTTTAGTTGATTGTTGTGCTTGTACTATTATTTTTATTTGCTGTGATTAAAAAAAAAATAGAATTTTTGCTTGTGACATTACTGTTCACTTGCGGCAGCGGTACTGTTCAAAACAGTGTTTTTGGTGGAATTAGGTATCTATCTTTTGTTTCCTGAAGGAAAAAGGACGTTCTGAATAGGACTAGTGATAAATCACTAGCCCCATCCTATTGCGACCATATTCCGCTTTGTTCTAGTGTGTTTAGGCCGTTTTAGTTTTCTACCGTAAAATTTTCGTACAATTTGCATTGTTTTCGATCTTTTGTATGGTTACTTTCTCTTGAGTTTTCTTAAGAATTTATGCCTGTGACCCGTTCTACTAATCAAATTCAAGTGTAGATTGATCTTGAAATAGAAAGCACTTTATACAGGTTGAGAAAGGAAGCTCGCCTCAACACCATGGCTATTGCACGACAACAAACACTCAAGGAGCTTGCTGCTCCTAATGTGGAAAATCAACCATTGTGCATAAACATTGACAATAATGTAAACCTTGAACTCAAATCTGGTTTTATACATTTGTTACCAACATTTAATGGTCTTGCAGGAGAAGATCCTCATACTCATCTCAAGGAGTTCCATATGGTTTGTGTTGGCATGAAACCGAATGGAGTTGATGAAGAACAAGTTAAAATGAAAGCTTGCCCTTTCTTTTTGAAGGGGGCAACAAAGACATAGCTTTTCTCTCTTCTCCCAGGATCTATTGGAACTTGGAGTCCTATGAAGAAGATTTTCCTGGAGAAATATTTTCTAGCATCTCGAGTTGCCAATATAAGGAAAGAAATATGTGGGATTCGATAATCTCATGGAGAGCCACGTTCCGAGTATTGGGAAAGATTTGAGCAACTATGTATTTAATGCCCTCATCATCAAATACCCCATCAGCTGCTCATTCAATATTTCTATGAAGGATTGATGCCTACTGACCGTAGTATCATTGATGCTGCAAGTGGAGGCACATTGGTGGATAAGGCACCCGAGGCTGCACGCCAATTGATCTCAAACATGGCAGCCAACTTAAAACAGTTTGGCACTCGTGGAGATCTCTCCAACAAACGAGTAAATGAGGTAAGTATTTCTAACCTTGAAAATAAAGTTAATGATCTTACGTCTCTTATGCATTCTTTGGCTTGTGGAAATGTGCAGCAGGTGAAAGTTTGTAGCATATGCTACTTACAAGGACATGCTTCGGATATGTGCCCAACAATGCAAGAAGATTACATTGAACAAGCTCATGCAATTGATGGAGCATTCAACGGACAACCCCGGCGTAAATATGATCCCTTTTCCCACACGTACAATCCCGGATGGAGAGATCATCCCAACTTACGCTACAGCAACCCATCACAATAAGGCAATCCAGGCCGACAGTTCCATCCACATGGATTTCAGCCCCAACAAAATTTCAAGCAAGACAACCCGCTTTATTCACAAACTCCAATGTTATAGGTCGTCATCCAATGATGATCTTCGTGAGATGATGAAAACTTTGGCTTCTACTACTATTACCTTGCAACAAAATGTCATGTCTTTTCAATAGGAAACAAGGTCAAGTATTCACAACTTGGAAAAGGAAATGGGGCAAGTAGCTTCAAGTGTAGGGAAATTGGAAGCACAAATAAATGGAAAATTGCCCTCTCAAGCATTAAATCCAAAAGAGAATGTTAGTGCTATCATGCTGCGAAGTGGGAAAGAACTTGAAGAGAAAAATTTGAAACAAATTGAGATGGAGGAGGAAGAAGAGATAAAAACTGAATTGAGTACAAAGAAAGAACATCCTCCTCGTCCACAAACAGAAATAAAGACAAACACTCCAAAGGTAACTTTTCACTCAATTAATTCTAGTTTTAAAACAAATCCACCCTTTCTTGTGAGTTCTAGGTCAAAGAAAGAAGATAAAGAAAAAGAGATCTTAGAGGTTTTCAAGAAAGTGGAACTGAATATTCCTTTGCTTGATGTTATCAAGTAAATTATCAAGTACACAAAATTCTTGAACGAGTTGTGTACTACCAAGAAAGCTTTCAAACTGAAAGGTCATGAAATGGTAAGTATGGGTGAAGTTGTATTTGTCGTTGTTCAAAAGAATCTACCTTTGAAACAAAAAGACCCAGGTGCGTTTACTATCCCATGTGTTATTGGTAATGTTAGTTTTAAAAGAGCTTTATGCGATTTAGGTGCATCCATTAGTGTTATGCCCAAACATGTTTATGATTCTCTTAGTCTTGAGCCTTTGAATAAAACTAGCATTGTAATACAACTTACGGATCGTAGTTTTGTTTACCCACTTGGTGTGATAGAAGATGTCCTGGTCAACATTGATAGTTTGGTTATTCCATGTGATTTTTATATTCTTGATATGGAACATGATTCTTGTGATTCATCAACCAACACTCCTATATTGTTTGGGAGACCATTCTTGAAAACCACAAACACAAAGATTGATTTTGGTAAGGATACCTTGTCTATGGAGGTAGGAGATGAAAAAATTAAATTCAATTTTCATGATGCAATGAAATATCCTTATAGCAATGTTTATTCTATCACATGCTATGATCAAATTGATAAGTGTGTGCACCAAGTTTTTGATTTTGATTGCGAAGACGGATTAAGCATAGCTTTGAGCTATGGCTATGATTTTACCAAGATAGAAGAGATGGAGAGGCACGTGTGTGTTCCCCAAAACGTGCATGATTCAGTATTGGCCTTACAAGCTTTGCAAACCGTTCCCCATGGTAATGTCTTTCACATAAAAAGCTTTTGCCATCTATTTTACAGGCTCCCGAGTTAGAATTAAAACCTTTGCCCGATAATTTGAAGTATGCATTCAATAGCGATAACAATACACTTCCCGTTATCATAGCAAAAGGTTTAACAAGTATGCAAGAGGAAAAACTTGTGAAGTTGTTGTGTGATCACAAGACGGCCATTGGATGGACTTTAGCCGACATCAAGGGCATTAGTCCCTTAATATGTATGCATCACATACTATTGGAGGACAACACAAAACCAACAAGGGAAATGCAAAGGAGGTTGAACCTGCCTATGATGGAGGCCTATGATGGAGGTAGTGAAAGCTGAAATTTTGAAACTGTTAGATGCAAGAGTCATTTACCCCAAAAAGACCGGAATCATGTTGGTAAAAAACAAAAATGATGAGCTCATTCCTACTCGCATCTCGAGTGGATGGAGAATGTGTGTTGATTACAGAAAGCTCAATCTTTCTACACGCAAAGATCATTTCCCATTACCATTCATGGATCAAATGCTTGAACGCCTAGCAGGTAAGTTTTTTTATTGCTTCTTGATGGATATAGTGGATACAATCAGATTGTTATTAATCTTGAGGATCAAGAAAAGACTACATTTTCATGTCAATTTGGTACACATGCATATAGGAGAATGCCTTTTGGTCTCTGTAATGCTCCTGCAACTTTTCAAAAATGTATGATGAGTATGTTTTCTAACTATGTTGAAAGAATAATCGAGGTTTTTATGGATGATTTCACAGTGTATGGTGATTCTTTTGATAGATGTCTAGAAAATTTATCTTTGATCTTGAAAAAGTGCATTGAAACTAACCTTGTCTTGAACTATGAAAAATGTTATTTTATGGTAGAACAAGGAATAGTTCTTAGCATGTTGTGTCTTCACGTGGATTAGAGGTTGACAAAGCTAAGATAGATGTTATTTCATCATTGCCTTACCCCTCATGCGTGAGGGAGGTTCGTTCTTTTCTAGGCCATGCAGGTTTCTATCGATGCTTTATCAAAGATTTCTCGAAGATTACATCATCCTTGTGCAAACTATTAGCCAAAGAAGTGGATTTTGTGTTTGATCAAGCATGTAAAGATGCCCATGATGAGCTTAAGAGACGTGTCACATCTGCCCCTATCATCCAACCACCAAATTGGGATGAACCTTTTGAAATAATGTGTGATGCGAGTGACTATACGGTAGGAGCTGTGCTTGGGCAAAGAATTGGGAAGAATTTGCATATTATCGCCTATGCTTCTTGTATGTTGGATGGAGCATAATGCAATTACCATACAACTGAAAAGGAACTTTTTGCAGTGGTGTTAGCTCTTGAAAAATTCAGGTCATATCTACTTGGTACAAAAGTCATTGTTTTTACTTACCATGCAACTCTCAGGTATCTTTTGAAGAAGAAGGAGTCCAAACCAAGACTGATTAGGTGGATCTTGCTTTTACAAGAATTCGATCTTGAGATCAAAGACAAAAAAAAAAGGTGCTGAAAACCATGTGGCTGATCACTTGAGCTGACTGAGGACCAAGGATATACAGATTGAAACAATAAGATAGACATTCCCTGATGAGTAATTGTATATGTTTCATTCCTTTACAAGACCATGATATGCTAATTTGGTAAACTATTTAGTCACCAAAGAATTCCTTCGAGGTTTGTCTAAACCCCAAAAAGATAAGTTACGAGCTTATGCTAAATATTATTTTTGAGATGATCCTTACCTTTGGAAATTTTGTGCGGAGCAAATAGTTAGGAGGTGTGCACCACAAGATGAATTTCATTCCATTCACTTTTTGTCATTCTCATTCTTGTGGTGGGCATTTTGGAGCAAAAAGAACAACCCACAAGGTACTTGAAAGTGGTTTCTATTGGCCTTCTATTTTTAAAGATGCATATCACTTCTGCAAATCATGTGAAAAATTCCAAAGAACAGGTAATATCACTCATAAGAATCAAATGCCTTTAACGAATATTCTTGTAAGTGAAATTTTTGATGTTTGGGGTATTGACTTTATGGGTCCATTTCCGTCTTCTTTTGGCAATCTTTATATTCTTCTTGCTGTTGATTATGTGTCTAAATGGATTGAGGCGAAAGCCACACGAACTAACGATGCTAAAGTTGTTTTAGATTTTGTCAGGACTCACATATTTGAAAGGTTTGGAATCCCTAAAGCTATCATTAGCGATCGTGACACTCATTTCTGTAATCATTCCATGGAAGCATTGCTACGCAAATATCATGTGACTCATCGAACTTCCACAACATATCATCCTCAAACGAATGGCCAAGATGAAATTTCAAATCGAGAAATGAAGTCCATTTTGGAGAAAATAGTGGAACCTAATCGGCGAGATTGGAGTCTACGTCTTGGAGATGCACTTTGGGCTTATCGAACTGTTTATAAATCACCTATAAGAATGTCACCTTATAAAATGATTTATGGGAAAGCATGTCATCTACCGGTGGAGCTTGAACACAAAGCTTTTTGGGCCATTAAACAATGTAACATGGATTATGACGGTGCTAGGATTGCAAGAAAACTGCAACTACAAGAGTTGGATGAGATTCGAAATGATGCTTACGAGAATGCAAGGATTTACAAAGAAAAGACTAAGAATCTTCATGACTGAATGCTTACAAGAAAAGAGTTTCATGTTGGAGACAAAGTCCTTTATAATTCGCGTTTGAAACTTTTTCCTGGAAAATTGCGCTCTCGTTGGATTGGACCCTTTATTGTTTCTAATGTTTTTCCTTATGGTACAGTTGAAATTACAAGTTTAGAAACCAACAAAGTACTCAAGGTCAATGGGCATCGTTTGAAACCTTTCTATGAAGGTTGGACGACAGAAGTCACCGCTTCTATAGAGTTAGTTGAACCAATATATGAAGAATGAGCATGCCACATGTCAAGCTAATGACATAAAACAAAAGCGCTTACTGGGAGGCAACCTTGCAAAAAAAATCAGATTTGCTTTGTTTTTCCTTATCTTTTATTTTTTTGCATTTTATTTCATTTTTGTCATTCTCCTATATTTCTTTTCTTTTATTTTCAACATTGAGGACAATGTTGTGTTTTAAGTGTGGGGGTATTGGGAAAATGTTAGTTTTTTTAGTTTAGTTTTAGGGATTGACTCTGAAAATATGCCATGTTGACTTTATAGTGTTATACCAATGTAAGCTTTTGAGCCTTCGACATTATATTTTTTGATTGTTCGTTCTTTCTATGATATGTATCTCTAGAAATTGCTTTATATCTTATTGAGATTACATTCACATTACATAGATGCATGAAGATGATAAAGGCATTAGGAATTTTAACTGCTTGAGCCAAAAAGCCAACCTAAAGCATATTATCTTTAGTGAGCCCCTTTTGAGCTTGTTTATCCTTTCTTTGCTTTATCCATGTATAATCCTTAAACTTTTTATATGTTTTCCTCTTTTTCCCTGGCCAAGGATTAGTAGAGCATATACTTTTCATATCTCATGGAATTATGGTTGGAAATTATGTGAAAAGAAAGAAGAAGTGATGCTTGATGAAAAGATGGGCAAAGTTGCCAAAGGTGAAAAATAACAAGAAAAGAACAAAAAAAATAGAAAAGAAAAGAAGAAAAGAAAAAGAAAGAAATAGAAAAGAGCTTGAAATCGAAAGAAGCTAAGCATTGGTGCTTGAAGATTGAAAATTGATGTGTTTTGATGGAATATCTTGGTTGAAATATTTTTTTTTCAGAATGCTCTACTTTCTTTGGTTTGAACCTTTTTTTGTACTCTCTTTTACCTCACCTTAACCGTGACCCCATTACAACCGGAAAATAAGACCTTTTGATTCATGCATTGTTTGTAATATTTTAGTAATGGAGATGAGATTGAAGAGCAAGCTTATGGTAGAACATCTTCATTGATTGAATTTGAGAGATTTAAACACATAAGCCATAAACACATGAGTGTTGGAGTGTATATCAATGAGAGGACCTATCATTTTGGCATGGCATAGATTTCTTTTACATCCCGAAGAGTAATTGAGTTTTGAAGTTTGCATGTAAACAAATTCATAAAGATTTATGTTCTTTATCCTTCTCGATTGTATTTTTATTTATAATGCTTGAATTCTTGGATATTGATGGGATATTAAGACATTGGTCATGGTTATTTTTTTTATTTAAATTCTTTTTACCAATCTTTTCTCGAGGATGAGTAAGAGCTAAGTGTGGGGGTATTTGATGCGACCATATTATTTGATAATTTAATCCATATTTATGTAGTTTTTTGCATATGTTTTATGTATAGAATGCCTTGATATTCTTTGTTTTATATTTTGAAGACATTTTTGGATGAAAGATGCAAAAAGGAAGTAATTGGAGGTGATTGACAGATTTGACCTTCAATCGGTGTTTTGTGCAGAGTCGAAGCTCTAGAGATCGAAATGAAGTGATTGTAGTGACATTCAAAAGCTAACATCCATAAATTTATGAAAAGCTAAGTAAAGAGAAATAAAATAAGGAAGATCATGGAAATTGCAGCCTTCAAAGTCAAATCTTGCAATCTTCCGATATCGACCTTTGTCCATTCCAAGTTAAATATCTCGAGCTACAGAAGTCCGATTGATGCAAACTCAATTGGCATGGATTCAGGACTCAAATATCTATAAACTCTCCATATTTTAGCTCAAAACGATGTCATATGAAGGAGATATGAATTTTACAAGGGACAACTATATTCTACCAACTTAAGGAAGGACTATTTTGTATAATAGACATTAGGGTTTCTAAGCATATATAGAGGAGAAAAGGACAAAGGAAGTGGCGGCCAACACAAAAGAAAACCCAAAATATTCCCCCTCCAAACCCTAAATCATGTGTTCTTCCATCTTTTTATTTCGTTATTCAATAAACATTCAAGGCTAGACTCTTTTGCTTTGTTGCAAGGACACAAAAACCTTCGAATTTCAAGAACCGTGAGATTTATTCTTCCTTCTATTTTTAGTTTATGTTATGAATGAGTATGATTGTTTTCCTATGCATATTTCCTATGATTGTTGTTGATGATTGCTAGAGCAGACTCTAAGCTATTGTTGTGAACAATCTATTGCTAAGTTTAATATGAAAACCGGAGTTGTGATATATGAACTTGTGAAGCAACTAAGCTTGATAATTGTGGCAGAACTAAATTATTGAACTTAGGGAGAACATTTAAATAAATTGACACAAGTTGCGGACAACTTGTATGTTAATCTTGAAGAAATTACCTAATTCTTAAAGCTAACATTAAATTGAATCATTAGTGCGGACACTTTGATTGTTTGTTGGTTAGGATTAGTTATACGGCGGATCCGTTAATTAATCATGTTAAGAAAAGATAAAATTTCAGAACATAAATTGCTTTTTTTGTTTCAAGGATCAGTTCTAATTTCCGTAGGTGGATGTATGCTTGTGACCAAGGTTTGTTTTCTTTATAAGTTTCGGTTTTAATTGATTTTGTTTGCTAGTTTAATTGTTGCCATAATTTAGATAATCACAAAACAAATCTCCCCAATCACATAACGTACAACATAAAAATCTGACTTGAAACTTTCTCGTGGGATCGACCTCTTGCTTGCTCTATACTATCTTGTGTGTTTTAAGCTAAGGTAATTAATTTGTGCGACTGCGACATCGCAACAATCCGATATTTCATGAACGTACCAAACACATCGAGATTGATTGCCATGTGGTCAGAATAAAAGATTTAGAGAGGCATGATTAAGACCATGCATGTTCGAACTAAAGAGCAACCAGCAGACCTCTTCACTAACCCACATGGTTCCAACAGTTCAAAACATTACGTAGCAAGTTGGGTGTCATTAATATCCATTCCAACTTGAGGGGGAGTGTTAAAGCCTTTGACCTAATTGCAGCAAACCTCTTCACTAAGCCACATGGTTCCACACAATTCAAAACATTACCTAGCAAGTTGGGTGTCATTAATATCCATTCCAACTTGAGGGGGAGTGTTAAAGCCTTTGACCCAATTGTATAGAAACATATCAATTAGCATTGATTATTCAATATTGTCGTTAGAGATAGAATCCTAATGCAATTGTAATTATCTACTTACCATATTTAGCTAGGGTTAAGAGTGTATAAAACCAGAGCATGTAAATCGATTACAACAATAATATATACAAAGTTTCTTCTTAATTTTAGCTTCTTTAAAAAGAGTTCACTAAGATCGTTTTTCTAGTCTTTATATTGCTGGAAAAAATGCTCAAGTTTAGAAAGATTTGTCCTAGATTTTCTTGCAAAAATCCTGCTTCTTGGTTTTCTTAATATATTATGTTATTTTTATCGTTTTAATATATTTGTATTATGATCATCAAATTTATTTCTTATGATTTTGATAATGTTCTTCTTAAAAAACAATAGTTGGACACCAAATGACTGCATTAATAAGATGTATAAATCCTTAGATATAGTTTTTCAACAAAGAGAAACAAAGAAATAAGAAGAAAAACTTTATATAACTCTTTTAAAAAGAAGGGACTTGAAGATAAATAAAAATGAATAGTTGGGAAAAGAGAAAACATGAAAGATGAGATGGGACAAAGATGTGATTATAGAAATATAAGGGCAAAGGTATAATAAGAAAGAATTATACATTATACATAGAGTGTGTGGTTTGTTCTAGAAGGAGAAGTGACTTACCAAATACATTGAGCAATGATAATATAGGTCTGTTGTTGAGATATCTAAGGGCTCTCCATATATGTCAGCATAAATTGAAAAAATGTTGACATGTTATTTGATGCAAAATTTGGCATGTTATTACAAAGACTTCCAGGTTCTTAGGTTGTTGTACAATAACCCTTGCCAGCTACTTGTAGAATTTGCAGTATGACAACATATATAAAGATGTTTATCCAGAATTTGTAGTGAAACAAGTTAATGCATTTAATAATTTTCAATATCCAAGATATGACCCCTATTCAAATGTTTACAACCTAGGTTGGAGAGATCATCTTCATTTTATGTAGGATAGAGATAAGCTTGCCAAACCATAATTTCCACAACAGGTACAACAACCTATTGCGCCTAAGGTTGCTTAAGAGGTGGTAATTGAAAAATGAGCAAATACCACCAATCAAGAAATCCAAAATCTACAAGTAATGGTGAAAATATAGAAAAAAGGGGCAGATTGCATTTCATATTTTAGAAACTGCACTGTTTTTATATTTTGTAGCCAAAATAAGTACAATCTGAGGGGAGGCACATATTGTATGGAAGTCCGAGTTGTACGTTAAGGTAAAAGCTATGTCAATAGAGGTGGAAATTATGCTGGAAATCACGGGTAGCATCGAAGCCACAAGAAGATTCAAGAAATTTTGCAAAATCAGACATTGTTGCAGATTATGCAATTTATGTAGATTCTACATGATTTTTGGAAAAATTCGAAAGCAATGCTTAAATTGATGCAGAACCTCCATAATGTGTTTATGCGCCCCAATGCCTTATCCTGAAAGGTTAAAGCCCAAAGTTACAAAACAGTGTAATGCAGTTTTATTACACACATTACCTCTAAAGAAATAAGGTCAGAGTTTTACAATTTTATGAAAATTTGGAAATTCTAATTTGAAATGTGTTTTAATTGATTTGGGTTCCATTATTAATTTAATTCTTTTTTCTGTTGTTTAGAGACTAGGACAAGGAGAAATCAAGCCTACATCAGTTATTCTACAACCAGGGACCGTTCAATTGTTTATACTAAGGGAATTATTGAAGACCTCTTTATTAAAATGGATATCATCTCTATCTTCCGGTAGATTTTGTGGTCTTTGACATGGATGAAGATATGCAAACACTGATTATTTGGGGGCATCCGCTCATGGCTACTGCTTGAACCTTAATTCATGTAGAGGTTGGAACACTTACACTTCAAGTGTAAGATCAGTTCGATGTTCTCGGTTTATTGAAGCAAAATGTGCAAGATTGTATGCGCGTTGACATGTTGGACAACTTAATGCATGAGAAAATTATGTCGTGTTTGACATCAGATCTATTCTTAAATGTGTTGCATTGTTTTGAGAATAACAACATTGAAGATGAAGAGGTTTTCAATATGTTTCAACTTTGAAAAGTGTCTCTTTTCAACACCCCCGTTAGGGGAACCGGAAAAAAACATTGCAACCCTCTTAAGTACAAACACCTAAATTGGATTTAAAAGTGTTTTAGAACACTTGAAATATGCATATTTAGGTGCAGATTCTTCACTGGTAGTTATTATTGTTGCTGATTTATCATCAACCGAAGAAGAAAAATTGCTTTGTATTTTAAGAAATGACCAATTTGTTGAACCATAGTGGACACTAATGGGATTAACCTACAACATGCATACACAGAATTTTGATGGAAGATAGAGTAAAGCCCACCATTGATGCTCAACATCGTTTGAATCCAATTATGAAAGGAGTTGTTTGTACTAAAGTTTTGAAATTTTTAGATGTTGGGGGTGATGTACCTTATTTCAAATAGTAAGTGGGTTAGTCCAACCCAAGTGGTACCCAAATGTTCCAGCAAACAATTGTGAAGAATGACAATAATGAACTTATGCCTAAAATGTTTGACTACTAGTTAGCGTATGTGTGTTTGCTACAGAAAGATGATGCGGGTATCGTTTTCCATTACCTTTCATTGAACAAATGTTGGAAAGGTTGGATGGTTGTGCATTTTATTGTTTCTTGGATGGATATTCAAGGTAAAACCAGATTCTTGTTGCACATGAAGATTAAGATAAGACACCTTTACATGTCGCTTTGGGAATTTTGCATATCAAACAATGCCTTTTGGTTTTTGAAATGCTCTTTGCTTGACCGCTATTTATGATTGGCTTATTTAAAGTCACAAGTGCATGAGTGTGTCATGTAGCAGTTAACTCGGTAAGATTGAGGTCATATCCACAGAGAGCTAGATCTAGAAATTAATCTAGGTAACAACAAAAATATCTTAGAAGAATAATTAATGGATTTGTTTTCTAAGATGAAAGAGAGTAAATAGATTTTAAATGACAAGAAAAGGTAAGTCTTGGTTCCAAATCAATTTTAATGGTGATGTATTGGTGAATCCTTCAACATATATAAGATAACTCAACCTAATATCAATGATGGTGAAATGAGATTGGAAGATATTACAATGAAGTTTAAAAAGATGAAGATTGATTATTGTTTAAGAATAAACGAGTGTTTTCATATTAAGTAAGACATTGAATCAAGCAATCTCTATACCAAAACTAAGTTTTGTTCATAAAAATTCATGATTATAACATTACCTAAATGATTTCTAAAATTTCTTTGCAATAATAAAACATTCATAAAGAAAATGTAAAGATAGACATTAGGATTCATTCATATCTTAAAGAACTCACCTCAATCACCATCATCCTTGATTTGGATCCAAGAAAGAGATTAGCAAACCATAATTATATATAAGAACACTCTAATAAACATGAAATAACTTAAATCAAACTGAAATAATAATTTTTACAACTAAAATAAAACTGAAATCTAAAACAAGAAGAGCAAAACACAAGCTCGGAAAATATTGTAAGACACATATGATGCTAACTTTGGACTGCACTTTTACCCACTTTCTAATCATTTTCTGGAGAAGGCTATTAGATACATATTTATAGGCCTTTCGGTGATCTTTACAGAACATTAAAAAACATATAATTTGGAGCTTGGAGTCAAACGTTAAGACTGAAACGCTGAAAGGTGTTCTGGAAAGTCAATTTCGGCAACTTGGAGAAGATTTTTGTGCTTGATTTTCTTCCTCATTTTTAGCTGAATCTTTCTTCTTTTTGACCCAGGATAAAGTAACAATCTTCCCTCCATCTTTCCATGTATTTCTCCTCCAATTATTTGTTCCAAATTTCGACGTTTAAATTTCCTAAAATAATTCATTTAAGCTCCAAAAACTTGTCGAAACATTAAAAGAAATTCATTACTAAAAAGCACATCAATTATTATAAAATCACAAATAAAAAAAATAAATACATATGTAAAATAAGAGACTTAATGATACTTTTGATGCAAATCACACCCCCCAACTTAGATTTTCCTAGTCCTCAAGCAAAACAAAACATAAAACCTTTGAAATAAAAATAATAATAACCATAACTAGGTTCGACTCATCACACCTTGAAGGGCCTATCATGCAAACATTGGTATCTTCAACTTGGTGTATACACAATAGCAAATAAAGAAAAATAAACATACTCACATTCTCTAAATCAAATATCTATACAAAATTTCAAATTCAATCGTATTTATCACGCAACTAACATAATTAATTCACGCCAAAACTCGACTTGTAATCTTGCCTTCTTACCACTACAAACAAGGTAGCAAACTAGAGAAATAACTATCTATCTATCTATCTATCTATATATATATATATATTCTTTTTCTTTTTCTTTTTCTTTTTCTTTTTGTTGTGTGAACATCATTTGTTTTTTTTCTTTAAGTGGTCACTTCCTTTTTGACGCGAATACAAACATTTGTGATGAATGCACTTGGTTACTCACAAAGTCAAAACTTAAAGTGCTTTGCATACTCATATTTCAAGCTGCCGTTTGACGTAAAAATAAACATTTGTGATGAATACCCCTAGGTACTGAGCAACTCAAAACATTGGAGTAGGTAGAACTTTGCACACATCTATTTATTTAATTATTACTCTATTTACTTAAACCTTGTTTAGGACTAGATTAAAAGGGATGATCACAAGTAAAACATCACACTCATCTTTTATGCATCATTACACAAATCACACAATTTTATAAGAAAAGATGTACTTCAATAATCTTAAAGAAAAAAAAGGGAGTAACAGTTTTCTATTCTTTATTCTTATCTTCTCTTTCTTCTTTTTTACATTAAGGATAATGTAAAACTTAATTTTGGATATTTGATTGTGTTGAATGCTTGAGATGGCCATGCTTGTTTGAAAGAAAAAAAAAATACATTTGTATGTGAGTGAGACTTAATTAGGATCATCATTACATTTTTGGATCCATTATTGTGTTGAACATTGCATGCTTTACTTTGGAATAGATAATATCTTATAAAACAAAATATGTTATATCTTGCTTGATCTCCCCTAGACCTAATTGTTTGTAAACAGTGTAGGGTATTAAATTCATACTTGCTCCTAAATCCAACAAAGCTTGGTCTATCTTATGACTTCCAATAATACATGAAATGGTGGGACAACCAAGATCTTTGTATTTGGGAGAGATCTTAAACTGGATGATGGCACTAGCATGTTCATTTATCTAAAGGATGATGGTGATTGAGGTGAGTTCTTTTAGAAAGGCTATTTCCTTCACATTCAATCTCCTTTTGACTGTGCATAAATCCTTAAGGAACTTTGCATAAGATGGGACTTGTTTAATTGCATCAAGGAGTGGAATGGTTACTTTTACTTGTTTGAACAATTCATATATTTCCGAGTTCATAAGATCATGTTTATATTTTCCTAACCTTTGTGGAAATGGTGGTCTAGGAACAAATTCTAAATCACTCACTTTGCCTCCATTTTTTGTTGAATCATCTCCTTTCTCACTCTTCTCTCTCTCATTTATCTCACCTTCTTTCTCACTCAAGCTCTCATTTGTCACTCATGTTTTGATTCCCTCTTCACTTTCCCTAGATTTCTCCTTAACAATTCCTTTAGGAATCCCAAAACCTATAACTTTGTCAATAATCTTTCCACTTATAAGGCTGGTGATGGCTTGGATTTGTTCATGGTTTGAGGGTTCACCAGGTGAGGATTCACTTATATGCATCTGACCTCTAGGATTTGGCATTGGTTGAGCTGGGTTTTTTCCCTTCTCTTGAATGCTTAGTGATTGAGTTAACTTGGTTAGTTGACTTCAAATGTCATCTAAGGTCCTATTGGTCTGATCTTGAAATTTGTTAACTTGGTTATTGATTTCTCCTTGTGTTTGCATGAATTGTTGAAGAGTATCCTCTAGGGATCTCTTATGAGGTGGTTGGCATGTGTTATGTGTGGGAGCATGAAATGGTTGGGGTGGAGGTTGAAATGTTTGAGGTACTGAAGAGCCCTCATTTCTCCATCCAAAATTTGGGTGGTTCCTCCATCCAGGATTATAAGTATCAGAGTAGGGATTGCCTTCTTGGTTTGAAAATGGCTTTCTAACATTACTTGAATCACAAGTTTGGCCATATAACACCTCCTTGAAAGCTGGAATAGTAGGGCACTCAGTTGTCCTATGCCTTTTACCCTTACAAACAACACAGCTTTCCTCTTGTTGTTCACTTATGACATGCACTTCTTTTTATCTCAAGAGACTCTACTTTTCTAGCCAATGAGGCTAATCTAGCATTAAGGTAATCAGTCTCTTTCAATTGGAACTTCCCACTTGAATGAGAAATGGTGTTTCTAGATTCAACTTGAAGTGGGAGAGAAGTTTTCCATTGCTTTGTGTTTTCAGCCAATTGATCAAAAAATCAAAGGCTTCACTTGGTTCTTTGTCATAAAACTCACCATTACACATGGTTGACACTAGCTTTTTAAAATCTACGGTAAGAGAGTCATAGAAGAAACTCACTAACCTCCACATCTCAAAACCATGGTGGGGACAAGCATTTAACAAGTCTTTAAACTTTTCCCAAGCTTGGTGAAATGACTCATTTGGACTACAAGAAAAATTCATCATTTGACATTTTAAGGCTGTTATCCTATGAGTGGGGAAGTATTTTTTTCAAAAATTTAGCTTGCATTCCCTCCATGTACCTATAGACCTAGGACACAGGGAGTTTAGCCAAAGCTTGGTTTTATCCTTTAGAGAGAATATGAACAATTTAAGCCGAATGGTTTCCTCCATGCATGTTCTATTAATAAAGGTATTGCATACCTCTTCAAACTCCTTAATGTGTATGTATGGATTTTCATAATCCATACCGTGAAATGTAGGAAGAAGTTGAATCATGCCCGGTTACAAATTGAAAGCTTATTGGTTAAGAGGCAATATAATACACGAAGGTGTACTTTGTCTAGCCGGGTGAAGATACTCTCGTAGGGTTCGAAAATTAGGTTGATCATTGAATTGTGGAGGTCCATTACCTTGAACACTCCCTTCACCCTCTATATCTTCAACATTAGCCATGATGGAATATAATATAACAGTTATATGAATATGAAAGGAAAGGAGAAAGAAAAATAAGATTGCAAATAAAAGTAAATGAAATGTAAAAGATAAAGTAATAGCTGTACGAAAAAAAAATACATCAAATTAGGAAATACACACTCTAACTAATAAGCAATATTAACAACAATAAACATTAAAAGATAATTGTAACAAGCATGAATAAAAAGGCGGTAATACCAACCAAGAACTTAAAACAATAAATATTAGATAAAAAAACATAACAAAATAAAATAAAATAAACAAGAGGTGGTTGAACCAGCCATAATCCAACAATTAGTAGTCCAATCCACAGTCCAATATCCAAAAAGCTGAGGTCAATTTTTTTATATACTTTTTTTAGGCGGTAAGAATAGCCATTTGAGTGTTTTTTTATTTATTTTTATATATTTTTTTATTCCAATAATAAAATCTAAATCTATTACCTTTACTTGCTAGCTCCCCGACAACGACGCCAAAATTGCTTGACCGCTATTTATGATCGACTTATTTTAACTCACAAGTGCATGAGTGTGCGATGTACAATTAACTCGGTAAGATCGAGGTCATATCCACAGAGAGTAAATAATATCTTAGGAGAATAATTAATGGATTTGTTTTCTAAGATGAAAGAGAGTAAATAGATTTTAAATGACTAGAAAAGGTAAGTCTTGGTTCCAAATCAATTTTAATGGTGATGTATTGGTGAATCCTTTAACATATATAAGATAACTCAACCTAATATCAATGATGGTGATATTAGATTGGAAGATATTACAATGAAGTTTAAAAAGATGAAGATTGATTATTGCTTAAGAATAAACGAGTGTTTTCATATTAAGTTTAATGATGATGTATTGGTGAATCCTTTAACATATAATTTGGAGCTTGGAGTCAAACGTTAAGACTGAAACGCTGAAAGGTGTTTTGGAAAGTCAATTTCAGCAACTTGGAGAAGATTTTTGTGCCCAATTTTCTTCCTCATTTTTAGCTGAATCTTTCTTCTTTTTGACCCAAGATAAAGTAACAATCTTCCCTCCAGCTTTCCATGGATTTCTCCTCCAATTATTTGTTCTAAATTTCGACGTTTAAATTTCCTAAAATAATTCATTTAAGCTCCAAAAACTTGTCGAAACATTAAAAGAAATTCATTACTAAAAAGCACATCAATTATTATAAAATCCCAAATAAAAACAATAAATACATATGTAAAATAAGAGACTTAATGATACTTTTGATGCACAATCACTCTTGCAATGTTTCATATTTGCAGGATTGGTCGAATAAATAGTTGAAGTGTTTATTGATGACTATTCTGTTTATGGGGATTCATTTGATCAACGTTTGAAAAATTTACCTCTAGTTCTTGAAAGATACATTAAGCCAAATCTTGTTTTAAATTGGTAAAAATATCATTTCATGGAGAATTAGGGGATTGTCCTAGTCCACTTGATTTCTAACAAGGGTATCAAGGTTGACAAGGCAAAATTTTATGTAATTGCGAAGCTTCCACCTCGACAACTGTCTTGGTCATGTTGGGTTGTATGAACAATTTATCAAGGATTTCTCGAATATTAGTTGACCATGGTGTAATTTATTGGCTAAGGACACTCATTTTGTTTTTGAGGATATTTGTTTGGAGTCTTTCAACAAGTTAAAGACACTCCTCACTACATCACCTATTATTGTAACTCCTAATTGGAGTTTACCTTTTGAATTGATGTGTGATGCTTATGCTTATGTTGTAGGAGCAATTGCAATAGAAAAGTAAGCTTCCCTAGGTTATTTAATACGCTAGTAAAACTCTCAATAATGCACAACTGAACTATGCAACCATTGAAAAAGGAATTATTGGCAATTGTTTTTGCATTAAAAAAATTTCATTCTTATTTAGTTAGGGATAAGGTGATTGTTTACACAAATTATGCAGCTTTGAAGTATTTGTTGTCTAAGAAAGATGTTAGCCATAATTAAGTTGTTGGATTCTTTTACTACTCTTTTACTACAAGAGTTTGACTTAGAAATCAAGGATCAAAAGGGTTAATGAAAATGTGGTGGTTGATCATTTGTCAAGGCTAATTGTGATAAGTTTTGCAGAAGTTGACTTGTTGCCTTTAAATGAAAATTTTCCAAATGAACTATTTGCTATCCAGATTGTTTCACCCTAGTTTGGTGATCTAGTTAATTATTTGGCTAGAAGGGTCCTTCATCTAGATTTTATTTTCCAGTAGAAAACAAATTTTTTTAGCATATGCAAAGTATTATTTTTAGGATGAACTTAAAAGAAAATTAAAAGTGTAAGGGATAAAAATAAAACATATACAATAAATATAATTTGAAGGACAAAATTGAAATAATTTAAAAGAAAATAAAAAATTAAAAGAATTGAGATCGAAATGAAATTTAAATCTATAATTAGTTTGCATGGAAGGATAAAATTGAAAGAAATCAAACTTTGATACTAAAAATATTAAGGATTTATAATAAATTTTCATTGAAGGATAAAATTAGAATAAATCAAAACTTTGATACCATAAATCTTAAGGATTTCATACCAAACTGAAAATTAAAAGATTGAGGAGTTAAATGAAATTATAATATATAATCAATTTCAATTAAAGGACGCAATTGAAACAAATCACAACCTATACAATAGCAATAAGGACTAAAAAATGAAAGGAAATTTGAAAAAACAGTTGCGTTAATGTCAGCATGCGCAGGGAGGAGAGAGAAATGGGGCTGAAAAATGAAAACGACCATTGACACGTCTCTGGTCACTGTACTCATACACCATCTGTTCCAAGTGGGATAGAACATGTTTGAAAATCATTTTAGACGGCAGTTGAGTGTTTTTAGACACCTTAAGAAGCCGCACATGTCGTCTGAAATATACATGAGTGCGGAAATGAACGACGCGTGATGCGAACCTCGTGATCACGCAACCCACAACAAAGAATGAGATTTGATCCTGGAAAGCCAAATAGGTCTGATAGGAGTGTGACACAATGGAAACCTGCCCCAAGGCACTAACACTATTGGAATGAGTAGAATGATGCCACGAAGCCAGTGAATCTTAAACAAACCTTGAGTTGCAGCTAACCAAATTGAATAAAGCTCATAAGGCTTTTCTTTTATAGTTGATGTAACCATATTATTCTATAGTTTCACCCACATCTACCTAATGTTTTGTCCATGTTTTATAAATAAAATGCCTTGATATTCTTTGTTTTATGTTTTGAAGGTATTTTTGGATGAAAGATGAAAAAAGGAGTAAATTGGAGGACATTGTTGGAGGACATTGGTGACGTTCAATTGATGTTTTGTGCAGAGCGTGAGTTCTAGAGATCGAAATGAAGTGAATCCAGTGGAACTAAAAATCTAATATCCATACCTTTCTGGAAATATAATCCAAGAAAAAAATAAGGAGAAAGATCATGGAAATTGCATCCTGCAAAATTAAATCTCGCATTCTGCCAATGTTGACCTTTCACCATTCAAAATTTAATATCTGGAGCTACAGAAGTCCAATTGATACAAACTCAATTTTATTGGATTCCTAATTCAAAGACCTATCCATGCTCCAAATTCAGATAAAAATGATATCATATGAGGGAGATATTATTTTCCAAAGATGAAACTGCATTCTGCCACCAAACAGGTTTCGTGAAGAAACGAGTCCAAATGACATTCTAAAGCATCTAAACCGACATCCAAGTTTTTATATCAGCAATTTAGCTCCTCTAAGTCAGAGTTTGATGATTTCATGCAAGGATATTTCTCCTTTTTAGGAAAAAATAGTAATTGAATTACTTAAATGTAAACTGTCAACGTAAGCAAGGACTATTTTATAAAATAGAGACTAGGGTTTCTTAGCATGTAAAAGAAAGAGAGAAGGGGCAGCAACCAGGAAAAAAAAGAGAGGGAGGCAGAAGAGGTGGCATCCTGCATAGAATAAACACAAAGTCTCTCCTCTACAAACCCAAAAAAGTCATGCTTTATTCAATCTTTAGAAGTAGTTGTTCAATAGTTATGCAAGGCTAAGCTCTTTTCTTGGTGGTCAGGACACAAAAACCTTTGGATTTCAATAACTGTGAGATTTATTCTTCCTTCTAATTTCAGTTTATGTTATGAATGAATATGATTATTTTCCTATGCATATTTTCTATTATTGTTGTTGATGATTGCTAGAGCACACTCTAAGTTATTGTTGTGAACTATCTATTGCTAAGTTTAATATCAAAACCGGAGTTGTGATATATGAACTTATGAACCAACTAAGCATGATAATTGTGGCAGAACTACATTATTGAACTTAGGGAGAACTTTTGAATAAATTGACACAAGTTGCGGACAACTTGTATGTTAATCTTGATGAAATTATCTAGTTCTTAAAGCCACCATTAATTTGAATCAATAGTGCGGACACTTTGATTATTTATTGGTCAGGATTAGTTATACAGCGGATCCGTTAATTAATCAAGTTAAGAAAAGATAAAATTTCAGAACATAAACTTCATTTTTTTGTTTCAAGGATCGGTTCTAATTTCCGTAGGTGGATGTATGCTTGTGACCAAGGTTTGTTTTCTTGACAAGTTTCGGTTTTAATTGATTTTTTCGCTAGCTTAATTGCTTCCATAGTTTAGATAATCACAAACCAAATCCTCCCAATTACATAACGTAAAACATAAAAATCTGACTTTAAACTTCCTCGTGGGATCGAGCTCTTGCTTGCTCTATACTATCTTGTGTGTTTTAAGCTAGGGTAATTAATTTGTGCAACCGTTACATCACAGCAATAGTCTTCAATCAAGCCCATTAATCCCATGTTGTAGTAGTATTCTTTTGGCTCATTTGTTGTCCTCACTTCATGGACCAAGTAAGGTTGAATTGGACCCCTCCTACACATGGATAAGATGTACTAAGGTCTCCTCTTGATACTCTAATGGTCCTTGTAATTCTAACCTCATTGAAACCTTCAAAATCAATGCATTCATTACCTCTTTCAATGCCTTTCCATTGGATTATTTGGGACAAGTAATGGGTCCTTGCTGGTGTTTTTGGGCTGGTCTGCATCATCCCTTCTCTCCTTGAAAGGATTCGACCACGAATCAATATTGGTGTCAAACAATGTAAGATCAACAACATTAAAGGTAACACCAACACTATACTCACCAGGAAGATCATTTTTCTATGTGCTGTCATTTATTCTCTCCAAAACTTGAAATAGACTGTCACTCCGAGGTTGTAATTTTGATTTCCTTTGGTTAGGAAATCGTTCCTTTCGCATGTGCACCCAAACCCAATATTTTGTATTACAACACGCAAAAGGAAAACATTCTTCCCAACTCTTCAAATTCTTTTGTATTACAATACGCAAAAGTTGAGATAATGCTCTATTGACTACCTCAGTTTGCCTATTTGTTTGAGAATGACATGTTGAAAATAAAAGCTTGGCTCCCAACTTTCCTCATAAGGTCTTCCAAAAATAGCTAAGGAACTTAACATCACGATTTAACACAATACTCTTAGGAATACCATGCAATTCCATAAAAAACAAGTCTACGACATGAGATGCATCATTTGTTTTATGGCATGCAATGAAATGCGCCATTTTAGAAAACCTATCAACCACAACAAAAATAGAGTCTCTATCTTTCTTTGACCTAGGTAAACCTAAAACAAAGTCCATAGAGATATCTACCCAAGGTTTAGTAGGAACAAGTAATGGTGTATAGAGACCATGTGGTTGTACTCTAGATTTTGCCTTTCGACAAGCAATGCACTGTTCACAAGTTCATTGCACATTTCTTTTCATCTTTGGCCAATAGAAATGCTCATGTAATACATCCAAGGTTTTCGCAACCCCAAAGTGACCCATTAAACTACCCCCATGTGCTTCACGAACAAGCAATTCACGCAAAGAACTAGCAAGAACACACATTCTATTCTTTTTGAACAAATAACCATCCATCATATAAAACTTACCAAAAGCCGAATTTCCACATGCATTATAAATATAAGCAAAGTCGGAATCATTACCATATGATTCCTTCACATATTCAAAACCTAGCAATCTAGTATTCATGGTGTGTATACATACCTGCGAGAAAAGGCATTAGCTAAGATGTTCTCTTTGCCTTGCTTATTGATCACGTAAGGAAAAGTTTCAATGAATTCAACCCATTTTGCATGTCTCCTATTCAACTTACCTTGTCCTTTCAAATGTTTCAAGGACTCATAATCTGAATGGATTACAAACTCTTTTGGCCACAAGTAATGCTGCCATGTCTCAAGTGCTCTTTTGGTCACTGAAATACCTGATAGGTCTTCGATCCTGCATTAAAATAGCACTTATTCTCATTCCATACTCATCACACTCTATTTCAAAGGTTTTTGTAAAGTCAGGTAAAGCTAAAACTAATGCATAACATAATTTGTCTTTCAAAAGAACTAAAGTCAATTCTTGTTCCTTCCCCCATTTAAACCCAACTGACTTTTTAACAACTTCATTCAAGGGTGCAGCTATTGTACTAAAATCTTTTACAAAAAGCCTATATAAACTAGCTAACCCATGAAAACTTCTTACCTCACTTACCAATTTGGGTGTAGGTCACTCCCGGATGACCTTACTTTCTCCTCATCCATCTCGATACCCTGTGCAATTACAACATAGCCAAGAAACACAATTTTCTCCATGCAGAAGGCATACTTTTTAAGATTAGCATACAATTTCTCACTACGCAACACACTAAGTACATTACGCAAATGATCAAAATGCTCAGTTAAGTTCTTGTTATAGATCAGAATGTCATCAAAATACTCAACCACAAAGTTACCTATGAATGCACGCAACACATGATTCATTAAACGCATAAACATTCTTGGTGTATTTGTAAGTCCAAACGGCATTACTAACCATTCATATAAACCATACTTATTCTTAAATATAGTTTTCCACTCATCACCCTCTTTCATCATAATCTAATGATACCCACTTTTCAAGTCAATTTTAGAGAAAATGCAAGATCCATGTAACTCATCTAACATGTCATCAAGCCTGGGAATAGGGTGTCTATACTTTACCATTATGTTGTTGATGGCTCGACAATCAACACACATCCTCCATGTTCCATCCTTCTTAGGCACAAGTAGCATCGGTACGGCATAGGGGCTCATACTCTCCCAAATGTAGCCCTTTTCCATCAGCTCATCAACTTGTCTTTGAAGCTTTTTCGTCTCCTCGGGATTGCTTCTATATACTGGTTGGTTAGGAATTAAAGCTCCGGGTATGAAATCAATCTGATGTTCTATCCCCCGCAATGGTGCTAATCCGCTTGGAGTATCGTCGAGGAACACATCATCAAACTCCTACAACAAAGAAATAGCAACACTAGGCACAATATGTTCAAGATCATTAGTATTAAAGTAAGCCTCCTTGTACACAAGTAAAATCATTGGCTTGTTAATGAAATATGCAGATCTGACCTCACCCTCTCTAGCATAAAAATTAGGCTGTTTCTTTAGTTTTTCCATACAATTCTCATCACTCTTCCTGACTTTCTTCTCTCTTCTTGTCTTACCTCCACTCTCGACCAGATTTGGGTCTTTTTGAGCTGTGGTCCGATGTTCTGGTTGGTTTGTGTTTGGATGAGTGTCTGAATGAGTTGTAGTTGTTTGGGTTCTGGCCAAATCTGATGGTCTTCTCTCTCCTTGGTCCTCACCTTGATTTTCTCTTCTCATTGCCGCATGCTCACATTTTAGCTTTATCTAATCATCATACACTTGTTTGGGTGTAAGAGGTACAAGAGTGATAGTTTTACCATCTTTTACAATGGTATACCTATTTTTAACCCTATCATGAATTGACTTCCTGTCATATTGTCAAGGCCTCCCCAACAAGATGTGACTTGCTTGCATTGGTACCACATCGCATTTAGTCACTTTCACTTCTCCACTATCATTCAGCCATTGCAATCTATATGGTTTCATATGTTTAACTACTCAAATTCAGTATACTCACAAGTGTGATACTGCAAATATTAACGCACCTTCCACTATCAATAATTAAACCACACACCTTGCTTTGTACGTAACAACGCGTATGGAAAATATTCTCTCTTTCTGATTAGATTCATCTTCCTTGACTTGAACCTGAAGTGTGCACCTTATAACCAAGAACCCCGCAACCGATAATGCTAACTTATCCTCATCAATATTCTCCAATGGTGGCATGTCTTCGTAATCAGATCAGTCACATTCATATTCCATATCACCATCATCTCTAATCATCATGATTCTCTTGTTTGGACACCCCGAGGCAAAATGTCCATGCCATTGACACCAAAAACATTTAACATCACAAGTGCGTTTAGGCTGAGTTTCAGATTTACCTTTGGCACAGGTAGGGACATCAACTTTAGTCGTTGTTCGTTCAGTTTTAGAAGGAACAAAGGATCTTGGCTTGACAATACCCTCTCTCTTAAGATTTATCTTCCATGATGATGAAGAACCGAATTAAATCCTGGCCGAACATGTCCTTTCTTGAGTTCTCTCTCCACCTTTGTAGCCATGTGAATCATGTCTTCTAGCTCTATATAGTGTTGTAGCTCAACCACATTGGCAATTTCACGATTTAAACTATTAAAAAATCTAGCCATGATGGCTTCTCTATCCTCAACAACATTGGCCCAAATCATTACTATCTCCATCTCTTTGTGATATTCATCTATTGTCTTATAGCCTTGATTTATACCTTGGTGCTTTAGGTATAGGTCTCTATAATAGTGGTTTGGCACAAATCGTCTCCTCATCAACACTTTCATCTCCCCCCAACTCTGAACGGGTCGCTCTCCATTCCTCCTCCTACTAATCACAATTTGATCCACCAAATCATTGCATAGGCTATAAACTCAATCATCACCAATTTCAACATTTTTTGTTCAGAATAGCTATGATAATCAAAAATCCAATCTACTTTTTTCTCTCACTCCAAATAAGCCTTGGGATCATTTTTACCTTCGAAGTTAGGAATTTTCAGTTTGATGTTGTCCCCATACATATCTTCATTATTCCCCATGCCATGGAAATTCACATTCCTCCTAGCTCTGTTTGGTCCATACCTAATTCCTTGATCAACAAATGCAAAATCATAGTCATCTTTGCCCATACGAACTGTATTTCCTCAGCGATTAGCCCCACTATTTTGTTGCTTTATCGAATCCACCTCATCTTTCAGATCTTTGCTGACCCATGGCTCATAATTGGAACGCTACGCAGCATTTTGTGTCGCTGATTTGTTGTTTTCAGACATGCTTTGAATCTGAAAAATTTGGTTAGTAGAATATATATATATATATATATATATATATCCTCACAACTTTCGTGAATCACATAAAAAAATCGATGCTTTTCACTCTAATAAGCTCACTACGGCTTTTACCTCACAACTCTCGTGTATCCCACAACACAAATCAAGGTTTTTCACTCTAATAAGCTCACTACACCTTTTACCTCTCAACTTGCTTTCTTTTGGAACTAAAATCAATAAATCAAAGTTAGTAGCATTCGTAGCGTACTCTAATTATGATTTTAAACTCAAAACGCAATAAAAATACTGAAAACAAAGCACAAAACTATGATTATGATTTCGCGAGTAGCAATGCAAATTTGTATGAATTGTGGACGATACGAAGACACAAAATAAAACAGAAGCGACAATAATTACTTGACTCCTATATTACTCAAAATAGAATAACAAAACGAATTGGACAAAATAAACAAGACTAAACAACGTCAAATTAACCTTATATTCAATATTTCGTATTTTAATACCAAACTAACAACAACTCTCAAATTATATATCTTTCTTGTACTTCTAGATACTCAACTCTTATGCAATTTTTATGTAATAGAATTAGAACCCAGACTAAACAACTTCAAATTAACCTTTTATTCAATATTTAGTATTTTAATACCAAACTAAAAGCAACTCTCAAATTATAGATCTTTCTCGTACTGCTAGATACTCAACCCCTTGTGTGGTCAATTTGCGGCAGAAATGAACCTCCAGTTGAAAACTCTGGTATATGATATCCAAATAAGCTCAAATATAATATATCATGCGATAGCAACCCCAAGACACAAAATGTAAAGTTTAAATGGATTCTAAAGTGTTTGTCTAAGGGTTCACTAAGATAGTGTTTCTGCGGTAGAAATGAATCTCGAAAAACAACCTCAAGAAATCAATATCAGAATAATCCCAAATTTGACCTATGATCTCATTTCAACCTCAATAGAAGGAATATGAGGTTTCAATTAATTCCGATATGGTTTTCTTATGTTTCCCCAGGGTAGTGTTTTCTGCGGCAAGATTTCAATGATTTTTCAAATTTCAACTAATGCCTCTATCTATATTTTTTTTCTTTTTTTATTTTTTATCTTAATATACTAAAACGAAGAGACAAAAAACGATGAAATATAATCCTTTTTTATTAGATGACGTTGATATGAAGAACAAGGAGATGAACACAAACACTGGAAAACTTAAAGGAACACTAAAAGAAGCACGAAAATAACAAAATGATATGACCTTGTTTCGAAGCCTAGTTCTGATATCACCTAATGTGAACCTCATGATCACGTGGTAACGCAACCCACAACCAAGAATCAGATTTGATCCTGGAAAGCCAAAATAGGTTTGATAGGAGTGTGACACAATGAAAACCTGCCTCAAGAACTAATCTTCGATAAGTCGGATTCAGTTCGTTCAAGAACTAAAGAAAGCAAGAATAACTCTCACACATAAACTGAAAAGTTCAGAATTAAAATTAATCAATCACTCCAAAATTAGTTGTTTAAGAAGTAACCCTAATGGACCTTTTATGTGGAATTAAATGAGATCCACTCAAAACAGACCCAAAATCCTAAATTGAAAAGCCCATGACTTAATCCATGAAAGCCTTGGATCCTAGTTGAAAACAAAGTCTTAATTAAGCCCAAACAAGCCTTGGGTTGTAGCTAACAAAATTAAATAAAGCTCATAAGGATTTTCTTTTATAATCTTCCATCAAGCCCATTAATCCCAAGTTGTAGTAGGATTTTTTTGGCTCATTTATTGTCCTCACTTCATAGCCTAAATAAGGTTGAATTGGACCCCTCATGCACATGGATAAGATGTACTAAGGTCTCCTCTTGATACTCCAATGGTCTTTGCAATTCTGATCTCGTTGAAACCTTCAAAACCAATGCATTCATTTCCTCTTTCAATGCCTTTGTTTTAGACCGCGTCATTGGACCATTTGGACATGTAATGGGTGCTTGTTGGTGTTTTTGTGTTGGTCCGCATTAGTGCGTTCAGCAACATCCCAATAGCAAATCAGTAGGACAAATATTAAAAATTAAATAATGGATCGTCCCTCCCTGTCAGACCTGAATTTTGTCCATATCAAGGGATAAAAAGGTTATTTGATTGTGCACATAAATATTAAAAAAAAACAGATAAATTGGACAAGACCAGACTGAAAATGTGCAATTACCTTGGAACCCCTGAACCGTGTCGCATGTTTTTGTCTTTTTTGAGTAACAATTTTGTTAATGCACTAAGTAAAAAGACAAAACAATGAAGAACGACCGAACCAAGTTGAACCGACCGAACCAAACCAAACCAACTTGAAAATTGAGCATAATAGTAACCATGAATAGTGTTTTGTGATAAGGTGAACAGTGCATTAACTTGTGACCTCTTTTAGCTATTTAGATAATAATAATAACTTTAAATAAATCAAATTTTATTTAATTTTGCATAATAAGTATCAATTAAGCAATATCGTTTAAGATCTGCATTGATAGGAATCCAAACCAAACTATTAAATATAATTATAAATAAATATAATATTAAAGAAACTAATAGAATAATTTAAAAAGTTAAGAGAAAAAAGAAAAAAGAAACAAGAAACTATTATCTTAAAAGCTAAAAGAGCTCACGAATTTCAATAGTGTTTTTCACTGTTCATGAAGACTCAAATCACTGTGGACGAGAATAGTTAAATTACTTGATCATATTATTAATATTCGTACACTAGAACTAAACGAAGAAGTCGCTTGCCCTGGTGGTTAGAGCACGCCTAAGCGAGGTAGTGCGCGATGGTTCGTATCTCAAAGTTTTGGAATAGTTAAATTGGAACATATTATTGTTATTGTTATTGTTATTGTTATTGTTATTATTATTATTATTATTATTATTATTATCCTTTAACTAACTAAATAATTCGCTAGGCCAAGTGGTATGACTGCGCCCTCGTGAAGCGGGGTGCGAGGTTCAAATCTCTATAACAACTATTTTTTGAAAGAGTTAAAATTAACATTATATTATTAATATTGGTATCCTATAAATGACATAACAAGACGCTTGGCCAAGTGGTGATGGTGACATGTCCATGAGGCCAAGGGAGTTCTAATCTCCCTGCTAGTGAAATGATTTCCGAGTAATAAATAGTGCTTTTCACTTTTCATTATTGTTTGACATAGTTTTTTTTTCCCGCCTTTTTTTAAAACCAGGTGTTCGGGTCAGCTTACACGTATAATGATAAATCTTTGAACTTAGTTTTTTTCTATATTTTTCACTATTCATTACTGTTTAAAAATATGTTTCCCCCTTTTTTTTTCGAGCTTTATTTTTTTCATAGTTGTCAATACCGTTTCGGTCGCCGTTTCGGTTTTTCAATTGGAATGGAACGTTCCGGTTTCAGAGCGTTCCGGTATGCCGTTTCGGTGTCGTACTATTCATATATTTATATATATATGAAAAAAATTAATTTAACAAGCATAATTAAAATTTGAATTCTTTTTATCTAAGATATTTTGGTTTTTTTAAATTATTTTTGTGTATAGATGTCAAAAAAAAATTTAAAATAAAAAAATGGATTTTGAACCCGGAACGGCACACCCGGAATGGAACCGAGACGTTCCGGCCAGAATTTGGCCAGAATTTCCTAAATGGACTAGAATTAAAACAAGATGAAAACAACGTCATTTTGTCTTAGTTTTTTGAACAGAACGGAATGTTTCGGGCGGAACGGAATTAATATCTATGGTTTTTTTGATTATCGCAATGTCTGCATCAATTTACTTGCACCATGATATTTTGCTCACGTATGCAGTTTTTTTTATAATCATGGTAGGTTACACGCCCCATGAATAATCCTCGGATCCACTTTTTTACATTATTTTTATTTAATTTTGAAATTTTAATTTGTGTTCATAATCATTTGAAAATTGAAATTTATTATTTTTCTCTTTGTTTATTATTTTTATTTATTCCTAAACTCAAATAATTTTTTAAAATCTAATAATAATTTTTTGTTTTGTCATTTATTTTGTTTTTTAATTTCTTTTTTCTGAATATTTTCTGGTGTTAGAATTTCTAATTATTATTGATAAGGCATTCAAATTAGTGATAACGATTATTTGTAAGTTTGTTTTTGTTAGAAATATGTTGGACTAATCATGTATTTGGATATTTATTTAATATTAGCATATGAAAATACATAATATATATATATATAAATTCCCTATGTTTTTTTAAATATAATTAATAACAGTATTCTGAAAATCTGAAATATATATAATATTTTGAAATTCGTGTCATCAATAGTATGAACAATAATAATTATAATATGAATTATTTATAATAATATTTATAATGATAGGTACAATAATTGTGACAATTTAACAATCATGATAACAATAATAATGATAATTACAATCGAAACAATTCATCAATTGATATTATATTACTTTAAGGTTGACTTCCACGGTTTTCTTATGTATGATATTTCATATTTAATATCACATAAACAAAAAAAAAATACAAAGTAATACATAGATGAAACAAGTAAATAATTAGGATAGTTTATCTATAGTGAAAAAAAATGTACAAGTTAATTGCCCTCCACCTGCCGTACCCATAAACAAATAATTAGGATAGTTTATCTATAGATTTTTTTTTTTATAATGCTATATATCTAAGCAAAACAATCAGCCTACTAATACAAATAAAAATTCTAATAAAAATTAAAAGTCAAAACTAAGAGTATATATACATAAATACAAATAAATTATTAAAAATTATACGAAAAATTACTAAAAAAATAAAGGCAATGAAACTAATTCAAGAAAGAAAATAATTATTTATTATTTCCTTATCGCACTTTTAATTTTTTAAATTTAATCCTTCCATTTAAATTATTAATATTTTTTGTTTTAATTTCAGCCCATGTACTTTTAATTCTTTAATTTAATTTCTTTATTTTTAAATATATTTCTAAATAGTCTCTATTTTTATCCATGTTCATCGTGACCTAAATCACTATGGACAACAACAATAATGCTCATTTTTGGGTCGGTTCGGATCGATTCGATTCATTTGGTTTGCTTGGTTCACCGGTCATGTAAGTGCAACTCTTTATTGTGATATTTCTGTTTAGTCCTTGAACTTTCAATTATGTTTTCTGGTCCTTATTTTCATTATATATGTTTTAATTTGTTTTAATTGGGTCTTGCAATTGAAATTGATTTTTTATTGTAGTTTCATTTAGGTCCTCATTCTTGGAATTTTCGAATTGGTTTATAATCCTAAATATTTTTAGTATCAAAGTTTTGAATTATTTAATTTTTTATCTTTCCATGCAAATTTATTAAAACTCCTTAATATTTTTCCTATTAAAGTTTACTAATTTAATTTAAAATATAAAAATAACCAGTTACAACACGTATAAAATCATTCAATTTTCTACATAAAAAACTAGATTAAAACATTCAAAATAATGATAATGATTATTTTTAGGTTTTTTTCTTAACAAATTTGTGAGACTAATTATATGTTATAATATTTATATAATACTATTGTCTGAAAATATATATATAGAGAGAAAAAAAACTCATATTTTATCTATTACTAGCCAATGCCCTGCGTCTCGTCGCGGGTAGTACCATATTTTTTTCAACACAAAAAAATATTAATTGTTTTTTTAATAATATATTTTTGGTCAAAATAATAAATTTGTGTAGAATTCCTGTGAAAGTGCAAGTTTTCTATAAAATATATGAATTTTAAATCGATATAATTTTATATGTTTAATAGGTTTCAACGAAATAATCAACATAAAATTATCATTATCATTACAAAAATAGGAAAATTATCATCATCATTAAAAAAAAATCTATCAAGATTGGGACTTAAACTCCCAACCTCTCGAACGGATTTTTTTGTCTCTCACCTCATAACCTGCTCGACCACCTCAACATTCATTTATTTTTCTCGAAAATATATATTAAATCTAATTTTAATGTGGATTCGCTAAAAGAAAATGTGTTGAGAGTGAGATTCGAACCTATGCCTTCGGAGGAGATCTTAATCTGACGCTCTTTAGACCATCTCGTCTACTTCAACAACCATTTGTCTTTCACAAAAATATATATTAATAGTAGGAGTTACTGTGGATTAGTACAGTAAAATCGGGACGCGTTTTATTGTATAGTTTATATATATATATATAAGAACAAAAAAACTAAAAGAATATATATATATATATATATTGGGAAAAACACTATAGATTTCTACAATGTTTTTCCCACACCTTTTATACATATAATAATATTTTTACTAATTGAATATTAAAATAATTAATTGCAAAACACAAAAAATTAGGTTTATTTTTTTTAAAAAAATATTTATAATATTTCATACCTAATATTACTGGAGCGAAAAGGAAACTCGTATAAAAATTTACGAACCATTTCCCATTTCGATCACATTGTTCTTTTTAGTCGAGAAAAAAAATCATTTCTAACATATTTTATCTATTACAATTTTACTTATTAAATATTAAAATAACTAATTATAACATGTAAAAAATCAATTAATTTTCAACAAAAAAAAATCCAATATTGGGAGTGGCAAGTAAACCTATTCCAATTGATTACGGATTATTAAAATGCTATGGTAGTTTTCCAATATCCTTTACTTTTTTTTCCTTAATTAATAATAATAATAATAATAATAATAATATAATTATAAATGTAATTATAATGTCGTCTTGTACTTGGATTGAATCGACTGGAACGACACGTGATCTTACAACTATGACATGTCATGCGCAAAAGCGTGGCAACGTGGACGAAACATCACCTTGTCATCCTTTTGCTTCGTTTTATATTTTGTGAGCAAGAACAAGAAAAAGGGAGGTAGGCAGTCAGACAATCCGTAATAAATTCAGAAGAGAGAGAGAGAGAGAAGGAATGTCAAAAGTACTCCTGCTACTCCACTCTTCTCCTCCTTTTCCCTTCACCACAGCTCCAATCCTCCACCACCGTGCCACCACACTCCTCCGCGCTTCAACTCTCTCCAAAAAGCCTCCAAATCTCTCCTACTCTCTCACTCTTTTCCGAAAAGCCACTCCATCTTCTTCTTTTGTCTTTCCTTCCTCTTCATTTCGCTGCAGAAACTTATCTGTGCACGCTTTTGATTCTGATGATTCCAAAACCGAACAAGAAGAAGAGAAGAAGGAATCTTTTCATGCTAAGAAAAGAGATGAGGATTATCCAAGTGGAGAGTTTGATTTCCAGGAAATTGGAGCTTGGAATCGTTTTCTTGTCAAGCTTAAAATGTTTATTGCTTTGCCTTGGGAACGCGTTCGCAAAGGAAGCGTTTTAACAATGAAATTACGGGGCCAGGTATTAATTTAGTTTATTATAAGCGACGAGGAATGGTTATTCCTTTCTTATGTTTGTTGGTTGTGGTTTTACAGATATCTGACCAGCTAAAGAGCCGTTTCTCGTCAGGATTGTCATTACCTCAAATTTGTGAGAATTTTATAAAAGCAGCTCATGATCCTCGGGTTTCGGGTATTTATCTTCATATAGATGGATTGAATTGTGGGTGGGCTAAAGTTGAGGAAATTCGAAGACACATTTTCAATTTCAAGAAATCAGGTCCTTCTCATTTCATTTCTCAACTGCTTCCTAAATCCCTTTTAAATATACATTCCAATTAACACACCCCTTTTGTTATATTTGTAGGGAAATTCGTTGTTGCCTACCTTCCTGCTTGTAGAGAGAAAGAATATTATCTTGCCTCTGCCTGTGACGAACTTTATCTCCCACCCTCTGCTTATTTTTCTCTTTATGGTTTCACTGTTCAAGCAGCCTTTCTTGCAGGTTTGTCAACTTAATTTCTCTATACCAATTTACTGTGTTGTGAAATTGAAAATAAATAAATTAATTAACAAATATTTATTATATAATACTCATTTACATATTATGCATTTAATTAAAAGAAAAGAAAAGGGAGTCAAATAGGAGTTGAGTTCTTTCACTTTGTACCTCCATTTTCAATAGTAATGAACAAGAACAACACTGTAAATGATGATAAGTGGGGGCACATTAGCATAGAAAAGGAATTGAGAGGGACTGGATTATGAAAAATGTCAAGTAAAGGGACCAGCAATGTCATTAACACTGATAATTATATGTAGAGAAGTACTTTTACATTTTTTTTCCATTGTGTGATATTGTTATACATTCAATGACTTTGGTACAAAATTTATGCTTTTCTTTCGCAGGTGTTTTTGAGAACACAGGAGTTCAACCAGAAGTACAAAGGATTGGTAAATATAAAAGTGCCGGGGATCAACTTACTCGAAAAAGTATGTCTAAAGAAAATTGTGAGATGCTAACTGCAATTCTTGATAACATCTATGGGAATTGGCTGGATAAAGTTTCTTCGACAAAAGGTTTTTTTTTTCTATTATTATTACTATCTTGGGGTTAGACTATGTGTATTAATTCAAATAAACACTACTACGCCTTGGTTCCAAACTTTTGGCTCAATTTAATGGTTCTAACTATAGATTTATGGGCTTCTGCAAACTTTATGTCAGGAAAGAAAATAGAAGACATTAAAAACTTCATCAATGAAGGTGTCTACAAGGTAGAAAGGCTGAGAGAAGAGGGCTTGATAACAAACATGTGCTATGATGACGAGGTATAGACTTCATCCTTTTTTGCTGTTTTCTCAAATTTGGGACAACTACACTCAAAAGAATTAGTTCCTGCAAAATCTTTGCATCACTGCAAATTCATGTATATTTGTTAGGGTGAGACTGCCCTTTTCTTCTGGGAGGCTTGGTGATTCTCTCTTTCCTCCATAGTAGTATTAAGTTTGTTTGTGATCACCAAAGGAAAAGGAGCATGTTCTTGTTATATTTGACCCCTCTAAGGAAAGAAATTTGCAAACGGCATGCAAGTCATTAAAGAGCATACTTATCAACTCTGTGTTGACTCTGTCTCCCTATTTCTGGTTGCTCTTTGGTGCTTCACATCCGGGTAGTCTTGCCTACTGTTGAAAAATAAAGGAAAAAGAACTCCAGTACAAAATTCTTAATAAATGTTAATTAATTCATGTTTCTATGAATGACCAAAGGTTGCTCCTTGAAATATGTTTAATATACGCAACTTCTAATGCATTCTAAATTTCTTACTAAACTTATAGAGAGAGAAAAATGTTGCCGGGTCGGTATATTTTTGTGATAGAATTTTGGATGCTGTCTTGGTAATACATGAATTGTGCACAGGATTTTGATGATATCTTAGTAATACATGAATCATGCACAGGTTATCTCAATGTTGAAAGAGAAAGTTGGAGTGCAAAAGGATAAAGTTCTTCCTATGGTTGATTACAGGTGATACTTCTTAGCTACAGCTAAGACCTTGAAACAGGCATCTTCTGGATTACATGGTCCTCCTTTATTGTCTTTCTGTGAAATTCAATCAACCATGCAATCATCTTATCCCAATCCCAGTTTATATAATTTGACATCAAATTATTGGTCCAGCTATGGGTTGGTTCAAGTAATGTTAGCTCAGCGTTCATTTACATGCCGGGGGGGGGGAACCCTATTCTATTGTCTATTGCCTGGATGATATAGATCCTTACATTTCAAGGAAACTCTTGTCAAAACACTTTGTTGCATAAGCTTGAACAGTTCACAAAATTTATTTTTATAGAAGTTGAGGAACTACATGTTCTGTAGTGCCATTTATACCATGCAAATATTATTTTGAGAGGCAGTTTATAGTCATCTAAATGTTTTAATTTTCTTGGTGAAATATTTCAGGTGTATGCCCTCTTCTACATTTGAATCTTCTCTTTCAGGATTGTTAGTTACCTGTTGTTTCTTGCAGTTCTCATTTCAGAAATCTCTTAGCTTGTGCGCATTGTAGTTCTGATGTTTCTCTTCAGTAGCACTACCATTTTCTTTCTTCTTGGAGTGATCTCTCATGTGGCTTACTATCATTCCTACTGATGTCATCTCTTGCAAGTTGAAAGTGCCTGCCAAACTCATACAAGAACTCCCATTTCCATTGAAAATGCAGAAAATACTCGCGAGTTAGGAACTGGACTCTTGGTTTAACAGGAGGCAGAGACTTAATAGCCATTATCAGAGCCTCTGGGAGCATCAGTCGTGTGAGGAGTCCATTAAGCTTATCTGGTTCTGGTATCATCGGGGAAAAGCTCATCGAGAAGATTCGTCAAGCAAGAGGTATACCCAACCCAACGAGCCCATAATCCAATACATATTCCTTTTTCTTATTTTCTTGTCTATGTGGATACTGAAGTATTGTAACCTTCATATCTCAAATAATAATAAAAATGAATAAATTTATGCTATATAGCTGGACCATATTCTTTAACACAACAGCTATTCTGTATTTTCCTTCTGTGGGCAATTCACAGAATTAGCCGCAATGTTATCATTTTTTTATGATATCTTGGATATTTTTGTAGAGACATTTGTATCACCATCCCATCCTTTCTTTGCTTAAGACATAATGTGATGAAATGATGTTAGATCTGCATGTTTTGCATCAGCATTACAGGGGGGGGTGGGGGGTGGGGTGAACTGTTTTGTGTGTATACTTTACGTCGAAAAAACATCATGCTTGCAGTTAGCATGTGCAGGTATGCAGGAAGAATCACAAATGTTGAAGCTACAAGACCAGTCGTGTCTACTAAGGAAATCCTAACACACCAATTTTTCCTTGTAATTATTCAGAAAAATTCAGTAAAAATAAAAATAGAAGAAGATAACATGTTGTACTGTTAGTTTGCCCCTGATTAGTTTGTCTGCATTTTGGATTTTCATTTCTACAAATTTTTCTGTACAGTGACTGCTATTTTCTCTCTGATCTTGTTTTTTTTTTTTTTTTCAAAATTTCCTAGAGTCTAATAAATATAAAGCTGCCATCATCCGAATAGACAGCCCTGGAGGTGATGCCCTTGCATCTGATTTGTAAGTGTTGCTACATTATACGTATAATATGTGCCTGATATATATCACCTTTAGTGCGAGAAAAGTTGTTATAAAGTAACATAAATATCAATATAATCAAATCCACTTTACAGAAATAGCAACTGAAAAATAATCAAATAAATAAAACAACTTGAATGCAAAGCAAAATCAACAACTTAGAAAAAAAACTTAACATTCATGGAATTATTTGTATTCTGATTGCACCCATGAATTGGATAATGAATTTTTTTTTTGCTATTTTTTGTTTTCTAAAATTGAAATTACAAGCCTATTAATTAGAGGAAATTGAACGCCTACTTGATTATTTATTATAAAGCTATAGTCTATTGTATTACCACTACAAAATTATCATCTATAGATCTATAGCATACGAGTTTCAAGTTTGAAAAGTCACAGAAACTTGATAAAACTGCAATGAAATGAAGTGATTTAAGTTATTAGATGTTTCTGGTTAGGAACAGAAAATTGTTTCTGGTTCAAGTATGATTAATTTTCTTTAGGTTATATTCTAAGCATTAGATGCATGTACAAATCCTTGGAGACTGTTTTGGGATCTTTTCTTTTGATTGAAGAAGAAATTTCTGAAGAAAGAGATGGGGAGAGGTACAATACTGAAGCTCTAGACTAGCATGATTACCAAACTCAATATCTTCTGGTGTCATGTAAAGTTCTCCTCTGCAAACTTAGTAACAGAACATCATAAAGAATCCTTGAAAATCCCTCTGCCAAAGTTCCTGACTGGATTTTATTTTAAAAGATTTTGGTAGTTCCCTCCATCTAAAATCACTATATCATGACAAGCATAGCAAAGCATTAGGTTTTGCTGTCTCTCTCCCTTCCAGTGTCTAAGAAAACTACCGGGCCATAACACATTCAAAAATAATATCAAAAGAATTTCTGTGCTGTTGCAGTCATCAATTTCTTTGTGCATTAGCTGGACAATCCCTGTTTGGCAAGCATATCTTGTCACACTGCATGACAATTCCATTTTCATTTGTATCGGAAACATATATCTTAAAATTTATCATGTTTTTGATATGTATCCTGGAATATATATGAACTATCAGATATAGCTAGAAGGCCCAAAAAAATTGTTTAACAAATTTGGAACAATGAGAAATAGAATGTGACGGCTCAATAAGTAGGCATCCACAGAAACGTTTCCTTTGTAGGTTCAGCTAATTCTGAGGGTAGATAGGACTTGACCATGTGAATTTATTAGCAATTCTATAGCTACCTTCAAACATACTTTTTCCTTATGCTTCTCTCCATTCCCGTGCAAAGTACCCCCTAAAAAGCCTCTAAACATCAGGTCTTTTCATCACATTCATGCATTTTCTTTTACCGGTACAAGGCTTCCAGATTGTATCTCCCTATATACCTCCCACAGCATGTCTTCAATCCAGGTCAAGGAGGTGTTGAGATGCTTATGTTGCAGGTTGGTTGAAGGATTTTTGTTTAGATGCTAATCTTGTGGGAAGGAACTTACAACGTTTCATGATATCAGCCTACCAAGTCATGCTAATAGGAGGTTATTTTTCCGTGGAAGTGCTCCTTTTGCCCCTTGAGGAAAACAATAATGACAGAATGATGAAAGCCAACAGTACATGAGTATCGACTTTGAGTGCTAGTTTTGGCTTCACGTCACTGAAAATTGAATCCTACACCCGCACCCCTTCAGTCAACACTAAAGAATAGTACAAATGAACAGAGATAAGGAACATATATGTTTAGTTTCTCTGCTGTGTATTGGAATATAGATGAATAAGCAAAAAAGAGATGTTCCGAATACCAATGTGGCAAAGAAGCATGGTTTAAGCACCTTATTTTGAATCAGAGCTTCTCTTTCTTTATGAAGAACATTCACAAGATAGGATCATCTTAAATGCATTTGCATCAGCTTGCATGGTATTGGATTGCCATGTGTCATTCTTGGCAGAATAGAGAAATTATCCTGTAGACTATTTGAGGCGAATCTTTTGTTGTTAGGCATGTCAAGATATAGGGCAACTTGTTTCTTTTAGCCAATATGAATCATCTGTGGAAAGATACTATAGATGTAATAATTTGTTCTTTGTCCTTTTGTTACTTCGGTATAGAAGGATTTTTTTTTTTGAAAACCAACAATGAAAACCTCTTACTTTTATGTTCTTTGTGTACAGAATGTGGAGGGAAATCAGACTTCTGGCTCAATCAAAACCTGTAATTGCATCGATGTCCGATGTAGCAGCAAGTGGAGGATACTATATGGCAATGGCAGCAGATACCATTGTTGCAGAAAATTTGACCTTAACTGGGTCAATTGGAGTTGTTACAGGTCAATCCGAGCACTCTCTCTCATACATACATATGTAAATACATACACACACACATCCATCCATCCATACATACATACATAGAAGCCATCATTGCAAAATGATGAGGTTGGTTGAATCGCACATTCCTACATTCTTTTGGGTGTTCAGTTGGATCTTTACTAATGTCTTATGTAGTGTATTAAAGCAATAATAATAATAAAAAAAAGAAATCCTAAGCTGATTGTGTCAATTTAACTTCAGTATTGAGATTGGGCATTCTTTCAATAAAAATTCTTATATGAAAATGATCCTGATTTAAGATGTTTTTACAGTAGTTAACAGTGATTAATTGCTGTGGCAGGAAAGCAAATTAGCAAAATAAAACTGATATTAAGTTGCCAAGTTAAACCATTTGGATCTTTCTGTTGATCTTACATTATTGAAATTGTTGCTTGCAGGGAAGTTTAGTCTTGGGAAACTGTATGAGAAAATTGGCTTCAACAAGGAGATCATATCAAGGGGTAAATATGCTGAGCTCCTTGCAGCAGAACAGCGACCTTTAAGGTGAGAGCTCGTGTCCTTGTGTCAAGGACACAATGATTGTGGTACGAGTCCTTTTAAAACACAATTGGATGGATGTTATGCGTTGCTGGCATATGATAACTCAAAGGCTTCTTTTTTCTGGAGAAGCTCACAGAATTGTCTCTGCTACCTGCTGGCTTGTCATTTCAATTGGTGGTATTTGAAAACAAATTAAACTAGTGTTGATTCTTACAGACCAGATGAAGCAGAACTTTTTGCCAAGTCTGCTCAGAATGCTTACGAGCAATTTCGAGATAAGGCAGCATTTTCAAGATCAATGCCAGTATGTTTAATTTTAATGTTTGGTTTAGATGAAATAAAGTTCCTAGAAAAAAAAAATTACAAAGAAGAATGCTTAATTAAAAGGAATGACAAATGTGCTGCCAGGTGGATAAGATGGAAGAGATTGCACAAGGTAGAGTCTGGACAGGTCAAGATGCTGCTTCACGAGGTTTAGTGGATGCAATTGGTGGGTTTTCTCGTGCTGTTGCTATTGCAAAACAGAAGGCCAATATACCCCAGGACAGACAGGTTAGCCTGAATTTTTAATTTTGTTATAGGATGGATCCCTGTGTTGGTTAGAACATATTGAAAGAGAACAAACTAGCTCCAAATTGATCACCACAAGATCTCAATGAGATTCTCCATGGTGGAAAACTTTTTTGCTTGTCAGCCTACTGTCCTGAATTGTAGGCCACCAGACACAGGGCTTAATTCAAGTGAGGTGTAGTCGACAGCCCTACCTCAGAAAATACTATACTTGTAATCAGTCGAGTACGAAATAATGAAATATGAAATACTCATCTCCTAAATGGATTATTTAACAGCAAGCAATTGAGTATTAGGATCTATGATCAAGGGCACTCGTAAAAGTCTTTGGTAAAGGTCTAGGTGGTCTTTTTACCTTAAGAAATGTGCAACTAGCAGTCCTACATTTCCTTTGGTTATTTTATTGTAAGAAATTAGATCATATGTGGCTAATAGATACTGGGCATGTTTCCGTATCTTAAGTAAGATCCAACCTGACACTATAGCTTGCGCTGTGTAGGTAACGCTGGTTGAACTATCAAGACCATCTCCCACGCTACCAGAGATCTTAAGTGGCGTAGGAAGTTCGGTGGTCGGAGTAGAAAGAACTTTAAAAGAATTGCTACAAGACTTGGCATTTTCCAAAGGAGTTCAAGCCCGGATGGACGGTATTCTATTCCAGGGACTGGAGGAGGCTTCTTATGACAATCCCATCTTAACTTTGATAAAAGATTACCTTGGTTCTCTCTGACCCTACATATCTACCTTCATCTTGATCCCCCCCCCCCTGAATTTACGTTACAGTTGACATGATCATAGAAATGGTCTGGTGATTGAAGGATAGATTATCCTCTTATAAAATATTGGTTTACAGTTTCATGTAAAACCGGGACCATCCAACTCGCCTCTGTTTTGGTGGTTGGGATTAACAGATGTCTTGAGAAAAATGAATGAATTCCAAAGATACTGGATACAAGGGACCTATCTCGGTAGGATTAGCAGTGAGGAGGTTCGTTGTATCCTTTGTTTTTTCTCCAGGGTCAAATGTAAAGAACTTATTTACACTTTCAGGTTATAGAAAGGAATCAAAGATCAGAGCTTTCAACACATCACGTGTTATTATTTCCACAGGGATGATCAGCATTTACTCACTTTTCATATCTAGTTATGCAGAACCCTGGTGTGTGTGTGTTTATATATACATGTTAAGTTTTGGAAGCAAACAATGACAAATGGACTTTTGATCTCTAAATCCTTTGACTCTGTAATTTGGTCCTACACCAGCCAAAAAATATAACTTTTATAATTATTTTCCTCAATGAAATGTTGATATATTAACTTTAGCCTTAAAATATGTAAGATATAACTAGCAAAATGCTTATTTACCCTCAATTTAAGTTATCCATACGAAGTTCAAAATGCTTATTTTGGTCGAACTAGGCCAATAAAAAAAATCCTAATTGATTACACAACAAGAATTGGATAATCTAATTTAAATATTGGTGTAACCCCTTTTTACCCTCTATTTGTCAGAATAGTCAAAATATTTCAAAAAAACAAGAAAATCTAAAAAATATATATTTTAAATTTGGCTAGGATGAGATTTGTCACAACTTTGACAGGTCCAGGGGCTTAATTAGACAAATTTTGGGTTTTATAATTGATTTTGGACCCTAGTTAAAAGGATTTTGAAATCCATAGACATTTTTGAAAAGCGAGGAAATTAAAGGGTTTATTTTGAAATCTTATTAGGAATCTAATTGAATGATTTTAATTTTTTAGTTTAGTTTTTAATTTTGATTGAAACTTTGAGGGGATCAAATCTAAAAATGCTTGACACCTTAGGCTCGTTTTAAAACCTCACCAAGGCAATCAAAAAACACTTTCACACACACACACACACAACAAATAACGTGAGAATGTTTGGCAAATAAGAAATTTAAACTAGACAAAATCACGTGAGATGTATACATAGTTAGGAGTTTCCCGGAAAAAAAAAAAGGCTAAATGAACAAGAAAGATGGCACTAAAGAACTAGAGTAAAAGAAATGCAATTAGGCTAGTGTAAAATCTCTCCGCAATTGTATTGCAATCTCTGCAAGTTGAAACTGAAATTTATTCAATCAAAAGGACAATAATTTGAAGTGTCTTTTTTTGTTACATTCTTCACCTTAAATAGGTATGACAATCCAAACTTAACTAGGAAAGCAACAAATAAGGAAAATTAAATAAATTAAGATAAATAAAGCAATCCAATAATTAATAAAATTAACTAAATTCAGACTTCTTGTAACGGTAGAATTCCAAGACTCCAGCAGTTGTGTTGATGTTGTAAGTGTATCTATATTTGTCTTCTTGTAACAGTAAGATGCCAAATTGCAGTAGCTCTGATCATGTAACAATTGTATCCATATTTGGCATATGTTCTGCCCCAATCGCATCCTCCCAATCTTGCTCTGCCTCCTGATATTTTTCTGCATTTATCTCCTGCTGATTTGCATCAATTGTTGGCTCCCTTGAAGAACTTGACCTCGGCAAGTTATGCTGAAGATAGGTAGTGAATAGATGGGGGTGTAGACGTTGCAACTCGTTTGCTTGTAGCCAAACCGAGTCCGAGTTTGCTAATTTTTCCACTGGACGAAGAATTTGTAATAGCCTCCCCGTCGAGTTGAAACAAATTGATGGTCCAGAATGGAGGCAATATCATCCCGCGGTGTTGTATCTTTTGGAAATTGTAGGTTGGTTGCGGTGTCTGGGACTGGTGGAGTAGAGACGTCACCCTTGAATATAGTTAGGTCTTCGATGTTGAACACTGGACTAATCCCAAATTCAGGGGGTAATTAGACCACATAAGCGTTAGTTCCCAATTTCTTAGTAATTTTAAAATATCTTGCTTTGCGAGCATGGAGCTTTGAAAAACTACCCGGAGGAAAACGCTCTGGTCGTAAACGAACAAGCACCATGTCACCTTCATAAAATTGACGATCTTTTTGTTTGGAATTTGTCGCAGCTGTATAAGAGTTTGTACTGATCGTGAGACATTGTTTGCATTCTTCATGAAGATTATGCATATAACCAGAGAAGATTATGCATATAACTAGAGAATTCTAAAACAACTTAACTTAGCCTGGGTGGTAGTGGCAAAGTGTTGATATGCATATAACTGGAGAAGATTATGCATACACCACTTCAATGGAGTACATCCTGTCGATCTATTAACCGAATTATTGAAAGAAAATTCAGCATAAGGAACTACCAAATCCTAGCTGGTAACATGGTCTGCTACAAGGTAACATAAATTGCCTAGGCTTCGATTGGTCACCTCGGTTTGGCCATCCGTTTAAGGGTGGAAAACACCAAAAAACATCAACTTGGTTCCCATCTTTGCCCATAAGGTTTTCCAAAAATAACTCACAAACTTCACATCTATGTCCGACACTATGGATATTGGAACTCTATGTAAACGCACCACTTCTCGAACAAATAACATTGTCACTTTAGATGCGTCAAATGTCTTATTACAGGGGACGAAATGAGCCATTTTGGAGAAACAATCTACTATCACCATGACAGAATCATTCTGTCGGCTAGTCTTTGGCAAACCAAGGACAAAGTCCATGCTAATTTGTTGTCACGGTTTATCTGGTATAGGCAGGGGAGTATACAACCCTGCCTGCTGCTTGGTTCCCTTATTAACTTGACAAATTCTGCATCAGTTAACTATGGTGTGCACATCCATTCGAAGCTTTGGCCAATAAAAATGATCAGCCACAATCACGAAAGTCTTGTCATAACCAAAGTGTCCTACTAGGCCTCCACCATGTAATTCAGAAATGATAAATTCTAGAAAGGACCCACGTGGTATGCACAGGTGAGATTTGAAGAACAAAAACCCATCATTTAGCATATAATCTCCTTGGCGTTATATGTTTTGGTTGAATAGCTCATTCCATACTTTGCCAAAATCCTCATCCCCAGAATACTCTATCTTTAAACTGTCAAACTCAATAATTGTTAATGAGGTTATGTGTAACAAATGAGGTCTCTTGCTCAACGCATCAGCCATTTTATTTTCCACTTCTGCCTTGTGTCTGATGAGGAAGTCAAATTGATGCACGTAGTCCATCCATCGAGCATGTCGTGCATTCATCTTGTTTTGCAAATTGAGGTGCTTTAGAAAGTCATGTTCGGTATAAAGAATAAATTCCTTATGGATTAAATATGGTCGTCAATATTTCAGTGTTTGCATTAACGCATAAAGCTCTATGTCGTAAGCCGAATATCATTTGCGTGTGTCATTAAGCTTCTCGCTAAAGAAGGCAATGGGGTGACCTTCCTGGCTCAATACACCTCCAATACCTACATGGGACACATCACATGCCACTTCAAAGACTTGTGAGAAGTCAGGTAATTTGAGCACTAGTGCTTCTCCCATTTTTTTCTTGATCTCCTAAAAGGCTTTGGCTACTGCTATACTTTATAGGAAGTTTTTCCCCTTGAAGCACTCAGTAATAGGTGCCATGATAGTGATGATATTCCTTATAAATCTCTGATAAAAATTTGCCAAACTGTGGAAACTTTTGACTTCGGAAACATTACAAGGTGTTGGCCAAGTCTGAACCGCATAGACCTTTGCAGGATCAGCCTTGACTCCTTGGTTGGAAATATTAAACCCCAAGAACTTGACATTCTCTTTCACAAATGAGCATTTCTCTTTATTGATAAACAACTTCTCTGCCCACAACACCCTTAGTACATGCTTAATGTGACTTATATGTTCCTGCACACTTTGGCTGAAAATTAAAATGTCATCAAAGTATACCACAACAAACTTACCCAAAAAAGGTTTGAGCACCTAATTCATAACACGCATAAAAGTGTTGGGCGCGTTAGTTAGTCCGAAGGCATTACTAACCACTCGAACAAACCATTCTTGGTTTTGAAAGTCGTCTTCCACTCATCACCCAATTGAATTCGTATTTGGTGATAGCCACTCTGAAGATCAATCTTTGTAAAAACAAATGAACCATTTAATACATCTAGCATGTCATTTAGAAGCAGGATGGGAAATCTGTATTTTACTGTTATCTTGTTGATCGCTCAGTTATCCACACACATTCTCCATCTGTCATCCTTCTTAGGGGTCAGTAATATGGGAACAACACAAGGGCTAAGACTCTCCTGAATAAATCCCTTGTCCAATAAACTTTGATTTTGTTTACTGAGTTTTTCATTTTCTGTGGGACTCATTCAGTAGTGTGGCAAATTCGGTAATGTAGATCCAGGAATCAAATCAATGGCATGCTGAATTTCCCTCATGGAGGGGCAGCTGATTTGGCATGTCATCTGGCATCATATCCTGAAACTCTTCCAACAAGTGTGACAACTCCATGTGCGTGTTATTGTCAGCTTGATGTGTCTCCCGTGTGACTAACATAAGCACCATGTTGTCCTCCTTCATGACATGGGTGAGTTATCGCATTGTCAACACTGGCCATGCCTCTTGCTTAGCCTTAAATTCAGAAATGTGTAAAGGGTCCAGTACAAATTTCTTCCCTTTTAAATTGAAGGAGTAGGTGTTAGTGTGCCCATCATAAAACACCTTGAAATTAGGTGCATGTCGCATACGGTCACACGAATTACATCGCACCAAGCTTCATCCACGTAATTCTTCCCTAATGTGAATTTAATTAGGCAACAATGTTTAACAAGGATTGAATTAGTGTCATTCACCTAATTAATTCGATAAGGGTGGGGATGCTTCTCCGTCTTCAATTCTAAGCGTTTGACAGCTGTTTCAAAGATCACATTCATACCACTCCCATTGTCAATGATAACGTTTAAAGCCCTCCCGTTATGTTCCATTCAGGTATGGAAAATATTGGTTCTCAACCACACCGGGTTGGCTTGAATTTTTGACTTTGATCCTGTTAGAACCCTGTTGATTACACAACTGGGTAAATCTAATGCTCCCAAATGCTCCTCTTCACTGTAAGTTTCTTCGTTGGGATCCTCTATTATCGTGTCTTCAACTTCTTCCATTGCAAAAATTCATTCTCACAAAATAAAAGCTAACTTCTTCTCCCTTGTCGGTCAAATCATAGCATAATATCCATAACCCTTATATTTATAATATTGAGGACCTTCATTGGTGGGTTTGGTCATCCCCCTTGAATTACTATTTCCAAAATTCCTCACGGGATCCTTTAGAGTCAATGACCTCTGGAATGGATTTGTAGTAGATTGCTCTATTTTTGCCTCTGTCAACTTCATTCTCCTACCCGTTGAGAGCTTTGTTTGTTTTTCAATGCGAAAGGTCAACTGATATGCTTCCTCTACATTGATCAAACGTGCAGTCCACATCTGTCTTCGCAAATCTTCCCGTAAACCAGTGTGATAACGAGCCAATGTTTGTTGCTCGATTTCTACAATTTTGTTGTGAACTGTCAACTCATGGAATCGATTCGTAAACTGATCGACAGTTAGCGAGCCTTACCTTAGTTGCAGCATCTCCTCAAACATCATTTGCTCATAATCAATGGGCATATATTTTTCTTTGAGTCATTCTTTCATCTTCTCCCAATTGGCAACTACAGGATGTCGAGTGCGTCGTAGTTGTTCTTCCACACTTCCCCACCAAGCTCATGCATGTCCTCTCAGTTTCATCCGAACATAATGTACCTTCCTTTCCTCCAAAACACCTAACAAATCAAAATAATCTTCGATTGTTATTAACCAATCTTCAAAGGCATTAGGTTCCAATTTTTCACAAAATATTTGGAACGTCAATCTTCATTCTCTTGGTCAGTTCATCAAGAGGTTGATGCCCCGCACCCTGATTTACATGCACTCCCTGCATGTATTATCTAGGATGACTATTTCAAGGTTCATGATCCTTGTACTCCAGATTTTGTTCCTCATTCACACGAGTTTGTCTGAGTCATTAAGGTCCACTCATGTTCCATTAACTCCTTTGCGTCCACACCAAATAAAGGTATCATACTCTTCCAAAGCACGATGTTCCTCCATGACATCTAGTCGACAAATAACTTGCGCTAGGACTTTGGCAATCTAGTATAGCTGATAATGTAATTGTGGTTGTTCTGAGTCTCGGGTGTTAGGGATTTGTGTGTTTGGGTTTTATTGCTAGATTGAGTTGGAATGATTTGGTTCTAGGTTTGTAGTGTATGGAGTGTTTGGATTATGGCTAGTAGGGCTGGGATGGGTCGGACTTTGCCTATTTGGACTAGGATTAATTTGTTTTTGAGTGGTGGCCATGGAGTAAGAAGTTCCACTTTTTGTTATTGGCATAGATGATGAAGCTCTAATACCATATTGGTGCCGTGAATTGCAGGTTTTCAAAATCTCAAAGAAATGCAATTAGGTTGGTGCAAAATCTGTTGGAAATTGAATTTGCACAGTAACTGTTCTTAAATACTTACTGTAGCGATCAAATTCTAGGCACACTAAATCAGCAGGAATGAAGATTTAAAAATGGAATTGGAAAGTCATTCAATTTTATTCAATTTGAAAATGCCTTAATATAAGCTTACATGATAAAGTCCTAGAAACATAAAACTCTCAACATATCCGAGATTATTTGAATTTAAACATGTTTGACTAAAAACCTGTTATGAATAGTAAAAACATAAATTCAAATACTTAAAATTCAAAAATAGAGAAAATCTTCTTATCCTCAATGCAAATCTCATTAATTCTAACAGTCCTCCTTGAGATTTGCCTTGAATAACCTGAGTTGCATCTTTAGAAACTCCAGCCTTGATCCAGGAAGTCCCTTAGTCATCAAGTCTACTAGTTGAACATCATTTGTACAATAAAGAACTTTAATGAACATGTTCTTCTCGATTTCCCTTAGAAAATAAAATTTCACATTAATGTGCTTTGTTCTACCATGCTGAACTTGATTCTCAACCATTTTATTGGAAGACTTATTATCACAATGAAACTTAGTTGGTGAAACCTGTTTTTGTCCCAAATCAACAAGCAATTTATTCAACCAATTTTCAGCTGCTGCCATGGAAATATGTTTAGACCAATCACTATCTGCACACCCAATTAAATCAACTCCTCCTGTCTTTGAGTAGCCAATGCCCCAATCACTTTAAGTTTTAGTCAAACACTTAAAGTTTTTAAATTCTTAAAATGCTTGAGACTTGCTCTTCAAAAATGAGCCCAAATCATCCTGTTGTATTCATCTTTAAACAACATGAAGTAAGGATTTTTTTTTCAAAAATGCAATGTTCATTGGTCCACAAATGTCAGAATAAACTAGTTGCAGATTGCTTAATGCTCTGCTTGATGTAATTTGTGGAAATGGCTTTTGGTGTTGTTTTCCATATTCACAACCCTCACTGATCTATTTACTAGCATGAATTTCAGGCATCCCTTCTACCAAATCATTATCATGCAACATCATCAATGAATTGAAATTATGATGCCCAAAACTCTTGTGCCAAATAAAAATCTCATCAGTTTTAGCACTTAAAGCATCCTTTCTACAACATCCAGGTTCAAATAAAAGTTATTACCCTTCATCTTGATCTTTGTAATTGCTGAATCATGTGAATCAGTAATAAAGTAATTTTTTTCTCTAAATGACATTTCATAACCATTCCTTAGCATTTGAGAAACACTCAAAAGATTCTAATCAAGTTCTGGAATGTATAAAATATTGGTGATAATTTTCGTACCTTTGCTTGTATTGACCGTAACAGTTCCTTTCCCTTTTGCCTCAACAATATCTCCATTTCCCAGCTTAATCTTAGGTTTGATTGAGCTGTCAATTGAAGAGAAAATAGACAAAGATCCACTGTCAATCAACTAAGTATCCCTCCTGGAATTTTGATCATCACAGATTGCCATAAACAGATGCTCATCATCATCCTTGCATTCTTCAAAAACATTAACATGTTGCTGAATTTCAAGCTGTGGTTGCCTCCTCTTTAATTTGCAATACTTCTCACTATGATCATTCTTCTTGCAATGAGCATAGTGAAGAAGAGTCTTTCCTTTAAACCAACAATTGTTCTTAGCATGATTTGTTCTTTTACAATAAGAACATGGTGAGAAAATTTGTCCACTTGTAGGCACAATAGCTTTGCTTTTGGAAAAGATAATAGATTTGCCACTGCTGAAATTTTTATTTGGCAAAGTACCAGTTCTGTATGTCTTACTAAATGCTTGAAATGCACCTTTAACAACTTCATCATCCCTCATCTACACTCTTTACTCCTGGATGTGCAATTTGCTAATTAACTCAGCAATGGTAAGATTTTGCAAATCACAAGACTCTTCTATTGCAGAGATTTTAGCTTCAAATTTTTCAGGGACATACATCATAAGTTTTTCCACAATCTTATAATCTTCATATATCTCCCAAGGAGTCTCATTTGGTTTACTACATTCATCAATATGCCAGAGTAAGCTTTGATAGGTTCATCGTCTTTCATCTTCATCAATTCAAATTCTCTCTTGAATGCTAGTAACTTGACAGTTTTGTCTCTGCTACTGCCTTCAAATTCGACTTGGAGTGTATCCCAAATTTGCTTTTGTGTTTCCAAGTTCATAATTTTTATAATATATGGTCTGCAAGACCAGAATGTAGACAGGTGATTGCTCTGTCTTTCTTGAGTTTTTCTTCTTTGTAAGCCTTCATCTGAGTAACAATAGGATTTCCATTTAATTGTGGTGGATCAACATTTGTCACCACAATATTCCATAGTCCTAGAGATCTTAAGAAGAATCTCATTTTCATCGCCTAGATGTGATAATTTTCACCATAAAAAAATTGGAACTGATGAGTGTGAGTGTCCAAAAGAAGATGAGGACGCCATGAATTTTTCTGAAAAAATAGTCTCTCTGTGTTTACTCTTAACCCCAGGTGTTTACACTCAAATCTCACGTGTTTTCACTCAGAAAATTTTCCCTTAGCTCGTCAGATCAATTCGCTCTGATACTACTGTTGGGAATTGAATTTGCACAGTAATTGTTCTTAAATGTTACTGTAGCGATCAAATTCTGGGCACACTAAATCAACAGGAATAAAGATTTAAAAATAGAATAGGAAAGTCATTAAATTTTATTCAATTTGAAAATGCCTTAATATAGGCTTACATGATAAAGTCCTAGAAACATAAAACTCTTAACATATCTGAGATTATTTGAATTTAAACAGGTTTGATTAAAAACCTGTTATGAATAGTAAAAACATAAATTCAAATACTTAAAATTCAAAAACAGAGAAAATCTTCTTATCCTCAATGCAAATATCATTAATTCTAACAAAATATCTCTGCAATTGTATTGGAATCTCTCCAAGTTGAAAATGAAATTTATTCAATCAAAAGGATAATATTCTGAAGTGTCTTTCTCTATTACATTCTTCACCTTAAATAGGTATGACAATCCAAACTTAACTAGGAAAGCAACAAATAAGGAAAATTAAATAAATTAAGAGAAATAAAGCAATCCAATAATTAATAAAATTAACTAAATTCAGACTTCTTGTAACAGTAGAATTCCAAGACTCCAGCAGTTGTGTTGATGTTATAAGTGTATCTATATTTGTCTTCTTGTAACGACAAGATGCCAAATTGCAGCAACTATGATCATGTAACAATTGTATCCATATTTGGCATATGTTCTGCCCCAATCGCATCCTCCCGATCTTGCTTTGCCTCGTGATATTGTTCTGCATTTATTTTTTGCTGATTTGCATCACTTACAATTCTAGTTGAAACAATCTTGTCTCTTAACCATTGTAGAAAAACTAGAAGAGTATTCATGTGTAATTTGGATAGTCAACCACGTAGAAGCTGAAACTTTAGCATTTAGATCATTTCGGAAGGATGATAAAAAACCATGTGAAAAATTTATAGCAAAACAAGTCTTCGATGAAGAAATTTTGAAGGTTGCCCCAAAACGAGTTAAATTGGAGAGCTTTGCGGATGGATACTTTAATTTGTTTAAAGTAAAATCCTTAGGTTATGTTGATAGGAGAAATCAGTTATATCTGTCCTTAATTTCAATACCCATAAGTTAATTTAGCTCAGAAATCTATATTAATAATAATAAAAAAAATAATAGCAATTATGGGTTTACTCAGTGCGTTCCTGGGACTGTCTGCCTTGCTCAGTTTTCTAAAAACTTAAAAGATGTTATCTTTATTAAATGAGTGTTTGCGGTAGCTTCTATGGTTAAGGTTGGTTAAGGGTAAACCACAGTTTTTACAAGTGAAAGCATCCAAAACACAGTAGCCATGATGGTAACGTGGTTTCTCTCCTTCACTTCTGCAAATTCTACAGTATAGAATGTTATTTTAGATTTAAAAAAACCTCAAAATATTTAGATCCACGTAGATAGATGTTGAGTTAAAACATAACTTAAATCGAACCCGCAATGATACTTAAAACCTTTGACTGAAAATTATAAGAACAAAAGAAAAGAAGGAGATAAAATCGGAGATCAGCTGCTCCTCTACTTCGGTACCAGCATGAAATGGTTGCAGCAGCTCACCCATGCAGTAATAATAGCACCGTCACTGCCATCCGGCCACCACCACCACCACCACCACCACCAGTCACCCTTGTACAGAACCAACACTAAACCAAACAAAAACTTTAACTCCCTCTACTCAAAATCATCTCTTTCTCTCTCTAACCAAACCGACTCTCTACCTGATCAAACCACCCGCCCCTCATTTCTCCAAGAAATAGCCGCTCTCTGTGAAACTGATAACCTCACTACTCCTTTAACTCTTATTCTATCACACTCTAAAAAGGCTACCTCATTACAAGCAAAAGAAGCAATTGGTTTATTGCTTCAAGCATGTGGCAATCAAAAAGATATTGAGACTGGTAGACGACTACACAAGCTTGTCTCAAACTCGACCCATTATAGAAATGATTATGTTCTCAATACTCGTCTCATTAAGATGTATGCAATGTGTGGGTCTCCCTTGGATTCTCGTTTTGTGTTTGATACTATGGAGACTAAGAATTTGATTCAGTGGAATGCACTTGTTAGTGGATACACAAGGAATGGACTTTATGGCGATGTAGTTAAAGTGTTTATGGATTTGGTTTCTAATACAGAGTTTAAGCCTGATAATTTTACTTTCCCTTCTGTGATCAAGGCTTGTGGTGGGATTTTGGATGTTAGGTTAGGAGAGGTTATTCATGGGATGGTGATTAAGATGGGTTTGGTTTTGGATGTGTTTGTGGGCAATGCTTTGGTGGGAATGTATGGGAAATGTGGGGTTGTGGATGAGGCGATGAAAGTGTTTGATTTTATGCCTGAGACGAATTTGGTTTCATGGAATGCCATGATTTGTGCATTTTCTGAAAATGGGTTTTCTAGAGAGAGTTTTGATTTGCTGATGGAGATGTTAGGAGAGGAAGGTCTATTGCCTGATGTAGTGACGATGGTGACCATATTACCTGTTTGCGGAGGAGAAGGAGAAGTTGGTATAGGTATGGGGATTCATGGGTTGGCAGTGAAACTCGGTCTGAGTGAGGAGGTGATGGTGAACAATGCTATGGTATACATGTATTCAAAATGTGGGTACTTGAATGAAGCACAAATGTTATTTGTGAAGAATAACAACAAAAATGTGGTTTCTTGGAATACCATGATCAGTGTTTTTTCTTTGGAAGGAGATGTCAATAAGGCATTTAATCTTGTGCAGGAAATGCAGATCCAAGGAGAGGAAATGAAAGCTAATGAGGTCACCATTTTGAATGTTTTGCCAGCTTGTCTGAACAAGTTGCAGTTGAGGAGCTTGAAAGAACTTCATGGCTATTCATTTAGACACTGTTTTCAACATGAAGAATTGTCAAATGCTTTTATTTTAGCCTATGCTAAGTGTGGGGCACTGAATTCTGCTGAGAATGTCTTTCTTGGTATTAGGGATAAGACTGTGAGCTCTTGGAATGCACTTATTGGTGGTCATGCACAGAATGGTGATCCTAGAGAAGCTTTGCATTTGTTATTTCAGATGACATATTCTGGCCAACAACCTGATTGGTTTACCATTAGTGGCCTGCTTTTAGCTTGTGCCCACCTGAAATCCCTGCAATATGGTAAAGAGATTCACGGATATGTACTACGGAATGGACTAGAAACTGATTGTTTTGTTGGTACCTCACTTCTGTCCCACTACATTCACTGTGGGAGAGCATCTTCTGCACGGGTATTGTTTGACAGGATGAAAGATAAAAATTTAGTATCTTGGAATGCAATGATTTCAGGCTACTCACAAAATGGACTACCATATGACTCCCTGTCTCTATTTCGAAAATCACTTTTTGAGGGAATACAATCTCATGAGATTGCCATAGTGAGTGTGCTTGGGGCCTGTTCTCAACTGTCAGCTCTACGGTTGGGAAAAGAAGCTCATGGTTATGTATTAAAAGCCCTGCAAACAGAAGATGCTTTTGTAGGCTGTTCGATCATTGACATGTATGCAAAATGTGGCTGTATAAAAGAATCTCGGAAGGTTTTTGATGGGTTGATTGATAAAAACGTTGCATCATGGAATGCAATAATTGCAGCACATGGAATTCATGGACATGGAAAGGAGGCCATAAAACTATATGAAAGAATGAAGAAAGTTGGCCAAATGCCTGATAGATTTACATATATTGGTATTTTGATGGCATGTGGTCATGCAGGGCTGGTTGAAGAGGGGTTGAAATACTTCAAAGAGATGCAAAATCTCAATGTGATTGAACCAAAATTGGAGCATTATGCATGTCTTATTGACATGCTGGGCCGTGCTGGAAGATTGAATGATGCTCTACGGCTTGTCAATGAGATGCCTGAGGAAGCTGACAATAGAATCTGGAGCTCACTCCTCAGTTCCTCTAGAACTTTTGGTGCTCTAGAAATTGGAGAGAAAGTTGCCAAGAAGCTACTAGAATTAGAACCAGACAAAGCAGAGAACTATGTGTTACTTTCAAACTTGTATGCTGGATTAGGGAAATGGGATGATGTGCGAAGGGTGAGGAAAATGATGAAAGAGATTGGTCTTCAAAAGGATGCAGGCTGCAGTTGGATTGAGGTTGGAGGGAGAGTTTATACCTTTGTTGTTGGTGACAGTTTACAACCAAAATTAGCAGAGATCCGGGTGATATGGAGAGGATTGGAGGAAAGGATCAGTGAAATTGGATATAAGCCTAACACAAGTTCTGTGCTGCATGATGTAGGTGAGGAGGAGAAGATTGACATATTGCGGGGGCATAGTGAAAAACTTGCAATTTCTTTTGGATTGCTTAAGACAACTAAAGGTACACCCCTGAGGGTTTACAAGAATCTACGCATTTGTGCAGATTGTCATAATGCTGCTAAGTTAATATCGAAGGTGGTTAAAAGGGAGATAGTTGTGAGAGACAACAAGCGCTTTCATCATTTTAGAAATGGACTTTGTTCTTGTTGTGATTATTGGTGACGATAATTTCCATAGCTGGATGGCCATGTAAGGTGGTTCTCAGAGATTCACAACAAAACTACAGGTAAATGTTCGCAATTAATTTTTTATTATTACTAAATTTTCATTATACCAGTGGCTTCTGATATAGGATATAAGGTGCTGTTATTCTATGACAATCCCAGTACTTTCAAGAATTCAAGTAATTCATTAAAAAAAGAAGAAAGAAAAAGAATTTGACATGTTTTTCTTTTGCCCAAGATGCTCCTGCATAGTGTCCTCTGAAATAGCATTCCCTAACACTCTGTTTGTGAGGAGGGATTGAGGGAAGGAAGGATAAGGATTCAAGGAGGGATTGAAGAAGAGGGATCAGGTATACTCTTCTTTTGGCAAGAAGGATAAGGATTCAAGGAAGGATTGGCTCTAATCCTTCCTCGTTTATAATTTTCTATCTTTCCATTTCCTTGTAATATTCAAGGCTTTCAATTTGAATGGATTGACTCACGTCCTTCTCCTTTATTGTTAACCAAACAACTAAAGGGATAGTAAGTCTTCCATCCTCTCTCCTATCTATCCCTCCACTTTACCCAATCCACCCTTCCCCCGCCATCTTTGCTGACAAACATATCCTGAATCATCTTATGTGAAAATCTATCACATGCTACACAAGAAGCTGTTATAATTGGTTTTATATAATTTGGCTGCTGGTACAAGTTAGCATTTATAAAAACATGAATTGCTGTCCATGGTTATTATGGATTTGATAAAAAGAAATATTCAATCCTGGAACTATTTTCCTCATTTTTACCTGCTGCAGATATTTATGCAGCATGACTATTTTCATCATAGAAAGTGAGCATTGAGATCTCTCTGATTGCTTTTGTTCCCATAAAGATGCCTCCGCACATAGTTGTTACGATTGCTAATCCTTAATTTTAACATGTGCATTGATACCTCAAGTGCAGCATGATGACTGAATCTTTTGTTGGTATTGTTTCTGAGGTAATTAAGAAATAGAACCAAATGTTTATCCAACAGGTATGTATTAAGGTTTCCCATAACCAAACAATTGAAAAAAACTTGAGATAGGAAAGAAATAGAAGTAAAGAGATTAAGAGAGAATTGCAACACAGAAACTCAATTTCAATAGGTATGTGTTAAGGTTTCCCGTAACAAAACAATTGAAAAACTTGAGATTGGAAAAAAAGTAGAAGTAAAGAGATTCAGAGAGAATTGCAACAACAGAAACTCAATTTCTTATTGCTTATCATGTTTCTTACAATCTTTTCTTATACACAAATCGAACTGTTACTAATTTCCTACCTACTAGCTAATAACTCAATCAACTTCCTAACTACTTGCCACAGATTTTCTTCTTGTTGTTCAACTCTACAACAGTTTGCAACTGCTAAATTGCGGTAACTTCTATTGCAGTTGCTCATCTTGCTCCAAGCTAGTTACTTCTAATTCCCTCGTAACTCAACACCTCATGCTAGTAACAATTCCCCTTCCATAAAAGATTCGTTACCTCAAGGATTGGTGTTAAATTTAGGTCCCGTTTGTTTGCTGGAAAATGGTTTCCTTTTGGAAAGTAAATTCCGGGTAAAGTGAATTCCTGGAAAGTGAATTTCTTGAAAGTGAATTCCAATGTTTGACAGTGTTATGGAAAATGAACTGGAAAACACTTTCCAGTGTTTGTTTGTGTTATGGAAAAGGAACTGGAAAATAATTTATTAATAAATTAATTTTTTTTCAAGTTTATCTAATATATATAAAATATTTAATCACTTAAAATAAAGAAATGAAATCTAAAAAGTATAATGATGAATTTTTTTATTATATCCTATATTCATACATAGCTTATTTTATAAAATATAACAATATATGTCATATCATATTATAGAGAAATAAGCTTGTGAAATATTTTTTAAGTAAAACTTATTAATATATATTTTTTTCAATTTTAAAAGCTTAAAATAAGTTTTTTTTAATTTTAAATCAAAATCTCAATGCAAAAATTTAATTTAGGGTGATTAAAAAATATAGAATTTTTAAGATTTAAATTATTAGTTTTTGTGTTTTTTATTAATATCAAAATTATTTTTTTTATATAAAAAAAATAATACTTTAACATGTTTCTATTTTTTTTGAAAAAAAAAACAATAACTATTACCTTTAAGGAAAGTGTATTCTGGTTCTTAAAAGAGGAATACACTTTCCTTTTGTCAAGGGTTGTGTTTTCCTTGGCTGGAAACAACTTTCCAGAAAAGTTGTTTCCAGCAAACAAACACTGGAAAGCAAGGAAAGTGAATTCCGGGAATTCACTTTCCTTGAAACAAACAAGGCCTTAGAAAATTATTTTTAAGCTCTTCCAATCCTCGTGTTGCATCTTCCTCAAACAAATTGGATCACTTAATAAGTCCCAAAACCACAACTCGATTTCCCTCTTTATTTTTCTGCCTAAAACAGTTAGTGGACTAACTTTAACCCTCCCATAAAGATACTACTGATAGGGTGAATGGTACCTTTCACTACTACAATTTTTTGAATGACCCTGTAAGGATTGTAGAACCTTGGATTTAACTTGAAACTCTTCCTTGAGGTTACATTAGTTTGTTTATGTGGTTTAAATTTGAGGTATACTAAATTACCAACCACAAATTCTCATTCAAACCTCCGTTTGTCTATAATACGATTCAAGAAAGGGTTGAACAAGAAAATTCAAATTGTAGCATAATTGTGCTTATTGTCTAGCTTTGTGACAACAATCATAATTCTCAATCTGATCGTTGAATTGAGCTGAAAATTTATCTAGAGTTTTCTATACATATTTTGTTATTTATGTTCTTTTGACTCGTAGATTATCTATTTGGTAAAAATCCTTTTTATAAAGGATATGACAACTTGTTTATAAATTTCCTAGTTCGACAAGTATCTTTCAGTGGTTGCAACTTAATTTTCAAGTGGCATGCATTCATTAATGTTTATTTTTTTTCCTCTTAGAATGATTCATCATTCATCCTAGCTACACAAGGAAAGAAAGGCTAGTGGTATGAAATGACAAATTGATTAGCTTATTTTAAGGAGCTTCGTTATCTTACAAGGAAGTTTAAAGAAAGACAACAAGGATTTTCATGTTTTGAAAGAATTCTTAAAAGTTACAATTAATTATTCTTGACAAACAAATAAACCAAAAGGGAGGTAACTTTAACAATCAACTTCTTAGCTTATTTTGCATATTTAAAGGCCACAACAAAAGTCCTGGTATTTCAAGGATGAAAATCTTGTTCATGACATTATTTAAACTAGAAAATTTATTTATCTTAGGTTATTTTATTTAATTAGGTGTAACAACTTTAGTTTATATGTCAAATTTTTTATTTTTTAATACTTGGTTTTCAGCTGCTTATTTTAGTAAGTGTTTTGGGTTTATCAATATAGATTTGGGATCAATTTTGTAAATGATCCAATTTAGTCTACAGGCGTAGATTTTTATGGTTATTCTCTAAAAATATTTTTAACTCGTAAGCCTAAAATTGAAATTGCTATGATTTTTTAGCTTGTGGGAGAGTAATTCTTGTATTCTTTGATTCTTGAAAGAACTAAACTGACTTATCAAAGATCAGGTTTTATGGTGTCATTCAATATAATTCTAATAGTGTTATTGTTCTGGAACAAGTTTTCATTGTGCCATGCTTTTATAAAAAAAAATCGACTTTTTTAGGAACAAATTTTAATCTTTATCGTAAGTTGTGTGACGTGATCATAAGGTCTGTATGTAACATGTTTGATTCTTCTATGTTTGAGCACTTTCAACTATTTTTGGAGTAAATTGTTTGTGGGGATACATGATTCATACACGCTTATGATTTTCGACTATAAAAGGTAACCCAACTATTACTTATTTGTTAGGAGATTGGGCTTTAGCTTATGTTATTAGGTTTAGATTTATTTGAATTATATAGGTTTATTAGGAGGAACATTTTATTTAGTGGGCTAAAACCCAATTGCTATTTATTTTCAGCATTCACTATTTAAATAGTTTTTTTTTGTCATTGTAGTTAAATTATGATGATATGATAAAAAGTTTAAGACTTGAGATTTTCCATCTTTTCTTTAACTCTTTTCTCTTCTTGAACTCCATCTTTTTTTTCTAATTCTGGAGTTCTTACTACTCTTGATATGATTCAAAAAAAGATTGAACAAAGAATATTTTTTTTATTCTAGCATAATCGTGTTTAATATCTATTTTTATGCTATCAAGCATAATTCTAAATTCAATTGCTAGATCAAGCTGAAGTTTTAAAGAGTTTATAGCATTCTTTTCTACATTGGGTTAAAATTCAAGACAATCAGAGTTTAATACAATCTTGTGATATAAGTCAAATGATGTAATATGAAATTTTTTATTTGATGTTTTTTTTTTGTCTTGTGGACTTTCTATTTCTAAAAAAGATCTTTAATAGATAACAATATGGTTCTCAAGTACGGTAAAAACTCCTTTAATGTTCCAAAATTCTTGTAAACATTGTTTGAAGTCTCTTGTAAAATTTTGGATTCCTCATGTCTCCTTATATAAAAATCATGTGCAACACTCACCCACTTGTTCCATCTTCATAAATTACTATTCTATATTTATACCTTAGAATTTCTTCTACAAAATTATAATATAGCCAACTAGCATCAACCATTATTCCAGTTATAATCTCCCACAACTTAGAGTCACCATTGTAAATGTTGATTTCTTTGTTCCATATAGGCAAACATCATTCTTATTATTTAATTTGCTACCTTTCTTATGTATAAATAATCAAATGCTTTTATTTAATTTGAAGCTATGAATTTACTTCATATCCTTTTCAGTATCAACAACATTCTTAAAAACAATTTTTAATTGTTTTTTATTCAACATCAACTTTAACAATAGTTTCAATTAAACACATAAAAAAATTATTATAATGACAAGAAAGAGGCTATCATATCAATTGTTGTTGAAGTGGAAAATTTGTATACGCAGAAAGCTCATCATAGTAGTTGCATGGAAAAGGAGGTGGAGAGAGTAGGGGAAAGAGAAAAGTAGGTGGAAAGACCGGGATTGTAAAATCGGATCGATTCGATTCAATTTTTTATTCTACCCAATTTTACTCCGTTTGAACCGATTTTACTGGGTTTTGATTTTTTAGTCTGATTTTACCAGGTTTATACATTTGACTTGTAAAATCATGTGATTTTACGAGTAGAAACATGATTTTTACAACCTTGCTTGTAATCCACATAAAACCTCTTAGTGTTATATTTATTCTTAGCCAAGAGCACATGTGAGGCAAGTAGACTATAGTTAATTTTGGATTATCCTATTCTGTAACATTTTCTAACTAATTTTTGGATGATCCTATTCTGTAACATTTTTCTTAACCAATTCTCTATCTTTCCTTTTGCTCAAATGAACTCTTGTAAGGTCAAATATCATCTGGTTTGGCTTATGGTATTAAAGGTATTCTATGGTCTAACTTTTTAGATGGTGATTGGTGTTTTGGTTTTGAAAATACAAACTTTGCCCTTTAGCAATGCCATCATTCTTCACAATATGTCTTGATTCCTTCATCATCTCTTTTTTTTTAAAAAAATTATCCCATAAAGCCACATAATGCTTCCTTTAAAATCTTGTGAACCTTGATTGATATGATCATCTTTCTTTTGCTTCTTAACAACTCTTGTCAGTTTAATCATTATACCATTCTTTTTGAATGATAGTTTAATTTTTATGAAATCAAATATAATCATAGAGTAAATTTTTAGTAAATTTGCTTTGAACACCATATCACTCCTTTTTTAATTTCAACAATCTCAAATTTGTTTGAAAACTATATCCATATTAACCTGAGACGATAAGAATTGCACCTTATCACACTTCCATTAGATATTATTATTGCTAATGTTGTATTTTTTTCAACAATTGTCTTAATTTCTTTAATGATTTGTACATTAATAAAATTATATGTATTGTCACTATTGATCAAGATTACAATTCTTCTTTCTTGGTAGCTACCTCTAATTCTTGTGGTACTATAGGCATAAATATCAACTAATGCATTTATAAACAATCCATATTCCTCAATCATATTTTCCTTAGCTATAATTATATTTTATTTTATTCTTCCACTTCTAGGAATTCATCCTTATCTTCCTTTACTCCTATCATGGATATACCTTTTAGGTTATATTGATGGACATTGTATTTCTCTTCACACTAAAACATTGTCTCAATCTTCTCCAGTGCTCATGTAAGGTCTCAAAAGGTTGATTTGAACTATATAGTACTTTAGTCTTGACAAAGTCTGATTACCTTGTTTTCCCATGGAGTTGTCATTCTATAAGTGAATTTGTTTTTCATGGCAACAATAATATTCGACTCCTATCATTTAGCTTAATCAAAAGCTTGTATTAAGGTTATTTGCTTAAGGATTTTGAGCATGATTTAATATCCTTTTTTATTCCATTGATGAAACGGGAAATGTTGTAGAATTTTAATAATATGGAATCAAGAAAATCATTAAAAATTGAAGTTAGAATGTCTATGTATTCCTCTACACCAATTCATTGAATTCTTCCATCATATTTGTCTACTACTAAACCTCATATATATAATTAGATAGATCATCACCTCCAAATAACAAACCTTTATACCAATTTTCTCCCATTTCTTTCTAAGTGCATGATGACTATTTCTACTTATTGATGTACTGATGTAAAGTGCATCTTGAAGAATTTCTTGTATTTTTCTAATCCATCTTGGATTATCACACTAGAAAGCTAGCAATTCAACATTGGGAAGGGTCATATCATATCCTATAATGTGGATGTCATGGTTTCCATGTTTTCTCCAAAAATAAAGCCTATTTTTGTTAGGAATCAACCTATTTGAATTCAAAAAATTAAGCAAAAAAATAAGTGAAAAAGAAAATAAAAAGGGGTTGAAAAAGTCTGTAACTTTACTAATTTTATCCATAACATAAAAAATCTCCTTGTAATGTTAAGAAAATTACAAATAAATTACAAAACTCTAATCATAATTAGATTTGGGCTTCAAAGCCATTAACTAATAAATGTTCAAAGAACATCAATTAAAACTCAATAATAAAAATGAATTACTTAGGTTTGGATGTGCTCAACCTCTTAACTAAAGTGTTTCAAGTTAGATTGTCCTTTGTCATCGATGATCATGTGCCTGTGTAACTTGTGTCTCAGGTTTGGTGTCTTTACTAACTCAACGTTTAAGAAACAATATCTTGTCTAGTGTAATTAGGACAATCTAATAATGCTCAAAGATCATGATTAAGCTATTATGATGTCTATGATATTTCAAGTATAACCTAATCTTGGTTATCTAGCTCATGAGATAAGATTTGTTGAGTCTAATATATCCTAGTAAAAATAATTTGGGCATTCGAACTGTCACGACAATGATTTTTTTGTGCTTCGTGCCTTGCCATCCCCACCTAGTATTGTGGTCACTAGGAACATATTAGTCCGCGAGAGTCTAGGTAAGAGGACTTGTTGTACTAGGAGAAGACGCATCGCCTCCAATGCACCCTCACTTATTGTTTGATTGTTTTTCCTAAGTTGTTTTTATTAGTCTTTTTCTAAGGTTTGACTCAAATCTCTCTTTGTGAGAGTGTCTCTACATTGGAAGTTAAAAAAATAACTTTTCTACTATTTGGAAATTTCAACACTGCATAAAAAAATCTTTATCCGCGAGTATACTTTTCAATGTAATTTTACATCCTGATAGATAAAACAAAATAATTATTAATTATTTTTGATATTTTGGCCGAATTCCAATAGATAATCATAAACTAGTTACAATATCCAATTTTATTTGTAAGTATGGAAAATTGCAACATATTTGTTTATGAGAAAATACGATGAAAAAACCTTGAAATACGGTTGTATACATGGAAACAAAACATTTTTATATTTTTTAAAAAAATTTGTTATATATATATATTAATTAATTAATTAAAAAGGTTGTGGGCTGGATTGCCCAGCCCTGATGGGCCGAGAGGCCCATCATTTGGTGATTGGCAGCCAGGCTGGTGGGCCTACAGGCCTGCTCAAACTTGATGGTTGGGGTGGGAGCAGGGCCCGGCCTAGCCAACCCACTATTCTTTACTAGAACAGTGAGCGACAGGGAGTAAATTAAATCACTCCTTGCAGCATAAATGAAGAAGATGCATAGTAAGGTGTTTGGTTGAGTTCGACATCCAGTGTACCTGTTATTGCCATCGTGTAGATGAGGCCGAGGTGGTCCTTCCTGTCATAGTGGCGTTCGAAATGGAGGCTTGTGGTGGCTGGTCTGTGCAGCCTGTGTAACTGCTACTTCGTTGTTATCTCGCTGAAAACCCCGTCTAGGTGGTCTCTATGGAGGAAGATAATGCAGTGGTGAGGTTGCTGATGTTGGTGGTTGTAGGAGGAGTTTAAGGGTGCTGCAGGTTAGTTTTTTAGATAGAGAATCGTCAACTGGAGGAGAGAGCGGGAAATAGAGATGAGTAGATGGGACAGCCTCGTCGACGACTAGGAAGGGTGAAGGTGGAGGTTCAGGGTTGCATCAATTGTAATTTTGTTGCATTTTAATTTCCCATTTGTTCAGTGTTTTCCCCACCGTTTTTTCTTGTCTTTCTTCTGTAATTTCCCCTCTATTTATAGGCTTATCTTGCAACTTGCAGGTATGGGATTGATGTCCATAACATGGTGTGATCAATGAGTAGGGTGTTAGGTCATGGACATAGGATGGTTGCCAGCAACACCTCTGTCTCGTCATTTCAGTTCTTTTTTAATATAAAATATACTAAAAAAATAGATTATTACAAAAAGTGTTTTTTGACAGGAAAAATGATGTTTTTATCTTCAATTTTGGCTTCCGATTTTATCCAAAATATTTCATCACCAAAAATTTCGATAGTCTCAATTTAACCCTGATTAGGCTTTCAAGTTTACTTTCTCACCATTTAAGCCCTTAATAAAATTAATTTGATCCAACTAAAGTATAATTAAGCTCTTGTGCTTAATTAAATCATTCAATTGGGCTCTCAATTAATTCTGAAGCATAATTACACTTTAAATTGACCAATGATTAAATCAAATTGGCCCATAAAAATATAATTATATCTTTGTATTAAGTTTTATGCAAATATATCGAATAATAAATTATTTTAGCCTTAAATCTATATTTTCCTTCATTTCTAGGCAAAAAGAGGTATGATCGGACTCTCAAAAACATTCAAAAATTTTACATTGATTATTCTGCTGACACCAACAACTTTTATTTTATTTTTGATTTTTAGGTAGATTTTGGGAATAACCCAAAAATTGGGTTATGACTGCTGCCCCTTCTTTACAATAATTACAAGAAAATTTTTGCAAAAGACTTTAGATAGTAAGCGTTGTAAAGAAAAAAAGAGTGAATTTAAAATGCACTCAGAAAGGAATGGTAAAATAGAGCTAGAAAATATACTACCTAAGAATTGAGGCCTAAATAAGACACTCAAAGGATTATGATGATGTTTGTGAATGACACAAGAAAATGATCTCATTGTTATGGGTGTCATATTCGGGTGAGAATAGTGAAGATAGTTTCATTGTAATGGGTGACCTTTCCAAGTGAGAATGGTGAAGATGGTCTCATTGTAATAGGTGATCTTTCCAAGTGGGAAAGTGAAATGAAAATTTCATGGGATAGAAAATAGAGCTAGAAAACGCACTGTTTTAATTGATGGTCGAGGGTTGGAAAATACACTTGAAGATGAGGGAAAAATAGGACTGGAAAGCGCACTATTGTAAGTAATGGTCGAGGGTTGGAAAACATACTCGAAGATGAGAAAAAATATTCTAATTGATGGTCGCTAGAAAGCTCACCATGTTCTAGAAAGAGATATGACTTAAAAATGCACTATCAAGTTGGTTGATGGCTAACAAGTGTACTCAAATAAGAAAAGAGATAGGATTGAAAAATGCTTTATCTACTGAATGAAAGGCTAGCAAGCGCACTTAGGGAAATGAAAGTGGCTCAAAGGCGCACCCAAAAACAATGAGTGGAGATTTATAAATTACAATTCCTCCAAAACCATTCTTAAATTTCCTATGGAGATGTAATGCATGATGACACCTAAATTCAGGAAGAATATAAGGCTAAAAATCATGCTCAATAAAAGAGGTGAGAGCTCAAAGGCGTACACAAAATGATGAATGGAGGTGTGTAAATTATGATCCCTCCAGGTGTGTAAAATATGATCCCTCCAAAACATTTTCTAGATTCTCAATAGGGATGCAATGCATGATAATGCATGTATACTCACCTAAGAAATATAGGTCCCCTTTTTTCTTCATGGTATTCCTTTCTTAGGGTTTGGATCTTTGGCTTTGACGACTTCTTGCTTTTACTCGAGCTACAACTTAAGATTTTGACAATTAGAGATGATAGGATTTTCCATATCAACATGCCACCTGAGTTTGATCCAGATTATTTGAAAAGGAATAATGGATTCAGCTTCATGATTTTTACTACTAGAGATGATAGATTTTTCATATCAACTTGCCTCCCTGATTTTGATCTAGATTGGTCATGCCCCAAAAGTGTTTTGGTCTTCAGGTGTTTGTAGAAAAGGGCTGGTCTTTTGTGAAGATTGTTTTCATGTGGGTTTTTTGGAATTTCAAAGTCATTTCAAGCACAAAAACTATTTTGATTGTCATAGTCAGGTCCTGCCACACCAATGTTTTAGGCTTCAAGTGATTGATGGAAAGGGATGGTTATTTGCAAAGATATTTCATGTAAGATATTTGAAATTTCAAATTCATTCCAAGCACAAAAATTATTTTGATGTTTGTTTAACCAACTTATTCTCGAAACAAATTCAAGTGATCTCATTGTCAGGTTTTATACTGTTTTTGACAAGAGTGTAAAATAATGCATGTTCGCATGTCAAAAGACTTTGATGAAGTCTTATGAAGTATTTATAAGGCTTTTTTCAAATGGAAAAGCATTGCCCGATTCATATTACCTGAATTTAATCAGAAAGAGCTTTATCAGACTTGTAATGTAGGCTACGATTGCTAGCTACAAAAAAAAATATTTGAAAGTTCAAAAGGTATTTAAGGGTTTTCTAGACTAAGGATCACAAGTGCCTACTCTTAGAATTCTTTTTAATCCTCACAATTGATTTGGATAATGACTTGACATGTCCTCTAGCATTTGTTTAGGTTTTTGTCTTGACATGCCTCTTAGTATTTTGTTTGGGCTTTTTATCATGGATTTTTAACACTAACATAATATTATCTTAACATGCCTCCTAGTATTTTGTTTGGACTTTTTATCATGAGTTTTTAACACTAACATAATGTTATCTTAACATGCCCCTCGATATTTTTTTTATGCCTTTTATCATGAGTTCTTGGCACTAACATCATGTTGACTTTACATGTCTCCAAGTATTTTGTTTAGGATTTTATTGTGACATGCCCCCCAATATTTCTTCACAACATCAGAATTTACAGGTGTAGGTAGATTTTCTCCAACCATGTTAGTTAGAATTAAGATCTCTCCTGAAAAAGCCTTCTTCACTACATATGGTCCCTCATAGTTTGACGTTCATTTAGTCTTGTCTTTTGCTATTGATACCTTCTTCAATACCGAATCTCCCTCTTTGATTATTGTTACACTTTTATTATCATGATTCTTAAGTTATCATAATTATTATAGTTGCTATTATAATCATTATTGTAAATAATAAATATTTTGATTATTATTGACAATATTGTTATAATCGTTGTCATTATTATGACAATAATCATCATGATAACTAATATTGTTATTTTTATTAGTATTATTTAAATTATAATTAGTAGTATTATCATTGTTATAATTTTTTTTGTCATTATTGATATTTTTATATTATTTTATGTGTTGTTGTTGTTGTTGTTGTTGTTATTATTATTATTATTATTATTATTATTATCAAAGTCATAATTAGTTACATCATACGCACTATAACTATTATAATAAATTATAATCGCTATTATCATCATGGTATATATTGTCACTATAATCATCATGATCATAACACCTTAAAGTATTATTATTATTATTAGTACTATTAAAATAATAAAATTGATTAAATTACCCTCAAGAATAAAAACAACAAAATTACCCTATGGAATAAAATCATTTGAAAGAACATCTAAAATTATTATAATTATTATTATTATTGCTTAAATAATGAAAACATAAAAATTACCTTGAAGAATTAAAAAAACTAAAAATCATATTAAAAGAGTAAACAAAAAATAAAATAAACAAAAAAAATTATTATCCTTAAAAACATTAGACTGCAAGAAAAAATATCAATTTTTAAATGATCACCAACACAAATTAAAATATAAGAACTAAATAAAAAAAATACAACTCCAAGAAAAGAGAAAAAAATAAAACTAAGAATATATACATATAAACATAGACAAAATAGAGATTAATGCATAAAAATATATAAAGTAATTAAAATGAAATAAAACAATTAAAAATATAAGGGTCGAAATGAAGATAAAACATATGATTAATTTCAATTGAATTACCAAATTGAAAACAATCCAAAGTTCTATACCGAAAATATTAATGGATTTAAAATCAAATCCCAAATTAAAAGAATAAAGACCAAAATAAAAATGCAATATATAATTAATATCAACTGAAGAACAAAATTGAAACCAATCAAAATTGTTATATCGAAAAGATTAATGGATTTAAAAAAAATTCAAAATTAAAAGAATAATGATCGAAATACAAATGAAAAATATAATCAAGTTCAGTTAAAAGAAGAAATTGAAACAAATCTAAATTTGTATTACAGAAATCAGGACCATACAAAACATTCAAAAGAAACGGGACGAAAAATGAAGCATCCATCAACATAAAGGACTCTAGTGTAATATGGCCTTCAGGAGAGAGAAAAGGATACAAAAAAGTTGAACCAACCACGGTCTCTGATCTGGCCATCATGGGACGCCACACACACCTCCATGTAGTAGAGGACATGGCGGCATGTCTTTTGAGACGCTGCATGGACATTTTGAATCGCCTTATGATGTCACATGCGCCGCTGGAAGAGAGCATGACAAAGAAAATTGTTGACGTTTCTGGAAGACGCACCGACAGTGCTCGAAAGAAAAAATGAGCAAATTACCTAAATACCCCTATAATCAACTATTTAATTTTATCTTTTCGGAGAGGATATCCATATTTATACATTTTCAAAAAAAATTGAAATGCCAGGAACACCCTCCCCTATATATCTGTTTTTTTTGTCTTATATGAAAAGGTAATATGGTTATTTTACTGTCCAAGAAAATGTAAAAAATCAAAAATACCCTCAGGTAGACTATTGTTGTTTGTCTGTTGGTAGGGTAAAATAGCAATTGTACTTTTCAAAAATAGACGACAATGACTAAAATACCCCAAACTTTCTTGTAATCTATGGCTACGGTGAATATATGATCTCTTTTAAATGCTTTGTTTAATAATGTGGTGCATCAACTTACACTACACAGTTTCTTGGTCGATCCCTTTTCATGGAATCGTGTAATCTTGTAGTAATATATAGAAATGGAGCCATCATTCATGTCACATTACGAGTTGCATATTGAATGTATTGCATTGTTAGTTCTTACCCATTTTGGGTCAGTACAAGTCTACGGACATCAGAGGAAGAATTTCCTGGCCATATCCCGAAGACCATCTTCATTGAATTTAATATCAGTTTAGAATGTATTCCTCTTTGAAACAACCTATCTATATTAGAAATTATCTCATCTGATTTAATCAATTAACAGAGTGAAGCATTAACCTAAGCTTTTGATCGATTTCATGTTGAAGATTGAAGACTTTGACTTTGTTGAAGATTGAAGATTGAAGACTTTGATTCCAAGACTACAATTGAAGAATTTGAAGATAATTAGGATTGTTTTAATTATTAAGTTTATGTTTTTCATTAGGGATCAAATTGTATTGATCTCAGCAAGTTAATTTTCCTATTTAGCTAAGTTAGCTTTTCCTGTTTTGTTTAAATTCCAGTTCAGTAGAAGTGATTGTAATGGACTGGAATTTGTATCTTTGTATTCAGTTTTTTTCTATAAATGAAGTTAAGGGATGACAGTAACCTAACTGATCCTGCTCCTAAATTTTCCAAGCATAGTTAGCTGCGTATGAGTTGCCTTGTGTCTCAAGGTTTTAGAAAAATAGAGGTTGTTGTTCTTTGATTGCTATAGTGTCTGTTTTTCTGGGTTTTTTCACAGGTTAAGTTACTGATTTGAACAGTTACTATTTGTTCTTCAATTTAGCTATTTTTCAGCTTAGTTCTTTAAATTCAACATGATATCAGAGCAGATTTAATCTTAGAAAGGGAAATTGAGAGAAACACGAGAGAATTTAAAAAAAAAGTGAGGATTTTCAAAGTTATTTAACTTTGAATGGGAGGTGAGTGAAACACGAGAGACCTGAAAATTGAATCAAGAAATTAAGCTTGATTTGTTCTTTGAGTGATACGAATTTAACAGTAATTGTCAAATATTGTCCCAATTCTTTTCCTCAGAAAATCTTCACAACAAAAAGAAGATAAACCAAACTGCATCAATAGACATGAACTCCTCAGCTTTTTCATCAAAATCACCCGTGTTCACAGGCTCAAATTATGAACTATGGGCTATGAAAATGGCTACTTATCTCAAGGCATTCGATTTATGGGAAATTGTGGAGAGCAACAAACAACCAACTCCACTAAATAACAATCCCACGATTGCCCAACTCAAATTCTTTAATAAGGAGAAAGCCAAGGGCCTCAAAGTGCTTACATGTATCCACAATGCTGTAAGTGAAGAAATATTCACCAAGATCATGGCGTGTGAGACAGGGAAGGAAGCTTGGGATAAATTCAAAATTGAATTCCAAAGTGATGAAAAATCAAAAAAGATGCAAATCCTGAACTTGAAGAGGCAGTTCGAAGGGTTGAAGATGAGGGAGACAGAAACAATCAAATAATTCTCCTCCAATATTTCCAAATTAGTCAATCAAATGAGACTTTTTGGAGAAGATGTTCAGGACTCTAGAGTGATGGAAAAGGTTCTCGTCAGTTTACCTTAAAGATTTGAGAACAAAATTTGTTCTTTAGAAGACTCTAAAGACTTCACAGAGATGAGTCTTCAGGACTTGATCAATGCTCTTCAAGCAATGGAGCAAAGGCAAGCATTCAGGCATGAAAGTGCAGGTGAAGAAGCCTTCATGGCAGGGTTCAAAGGAAGACCACGAGCTCATCATCCCCAGAATTCCTACAAAGACAATTAAGAGGTAAGAAGGGATACTAGAAAACCATGGTAGACAAAGACTTGGCAGAATAATCACAATTCTGCCAATAATTACAACTCAAAAGGGAAGGACAAGAAGGAACAATTCCCCACCTGCAAATACTGTCACAAGAACAATCACCTTGAATCTTGGTGTTGGCTCAAGAATGCACAGTGTAGAAAGTGCAAACAATTTGGGCACATTCAAAAATACTGCAAAAACAACTCAGCAAATGGGAAACAAGCCTACATTGTAGATACCTCAGAAATCAAGGAAGAGCAATTATTCATGACCATTCACGAACACAATTGCAGTCAAATCGAGGTAAGAAACCAAAATGGATTGTTGACAGTGGGTGCACTAATCACATGTCTGCAGATATACAACTCTTCAATAATCTTGATTCGAAATATGTGTCCAAAGTGAGGGTTGCAAATGGACAATATATTGAAGTCAAAGGCAGAGGAGATGTTGAAATTGAAACACTGCCAGGTACATGAATTTTTTATGATGTGTTATATGTACCTGAAATTAAATAAAATCTAGTTAGTGTGGAGCAATTACTTGAAGAAGGGCACTCATTATTTTTCATTGGCAATATGTGCACAATCAAAGATAGTGATGAGAACATAATATTTTCTGTTAAGATGACTAACAGAAGCTTCTGCCTTGAATGGAAAGAGAAATTTGCAAACATTAGCACTTGTGACAGCATAAACTCTGTGCTGTGGCATAAGAGAATGGGACACTTTAATTATGCAACTTTGAGAAAGATGGCTGAAGAACAAATAGCCTTACGTTTGCCTAAAATACAAGAACTTGGTAATGTATGTGAGGCATGTCAACTGGGAAAGCAAACCAGAAGTAGTTTTAATGGCAATACACTTAGAGCAACTTCTAAACTTCAATTAATTCACACAGATGTATGTGGGCCAATGCAAACTGAATCCTTGAATGGTACTAGATATTTCTTATTGTTTGTGGATGATTATAGCAGATTTTGCTGGGTATATTTTCTCAAAAATAAAATTGAAGTGACTGATGTGTTCCTAAGATACAAGGCTGCTGCTGAGAGGGAAACAGGATGCAAACTAAGGATGGTGAGGTCTGATAATGGGGGAATTCACCTCTCGAAAACTTGAAGATTACTTGGAAAAGGAAGGAATCAAGCGTCAATTAACTGTTCCATACACCCCTCAATAGAATGGGGGTAAGTGAAAGGAGGAACCGAACCCTAATGGAGATTGCAAGATGTCTTCTTTATGAGAAGAAAATGCCATTAAAATTCTGGGCTGAGACAGTAAGCACATCAGCATACCTCTTGAACAGAATGGTGACTAAGGTACGAGGGGAGAAAACACCTTTTGAATACTAGTGGTTAAATAATGATTTCAAACCCCATCTTGAGCATTTAAGAATTTTTGGCAGCCTTTGTTATGTATTACAACCTGACATCAAGAGAAAGAAAATTGATCAAAAATCTGAGGTTGGGATTTTGATTGGTTACAGTATTAAATCTAGTGGTTATAAGGGTATGATTTGAAAACAAATAAAGCTATAATTGCTAGAGATATAAAAGTAGATGAAGATAAAGTATGGAACTGGGATACTACAATGGTTGAGACATCAAACACTGAAATTCAGTGTGAAATTGAATGTGCAGAAGAAGAAGATCCCGAGAACAATTCTGTGAGAGGGACCAGAATGGTAAGTGATATTTATAATAGGTGCAACCTTGCTGAAACAGAACCTATTGATGTGGAAGAAGCCATGAATTCACATGTGTGGATGACAACAATGAAAGAAGAATTGATGATGATTGAGAAAAATGAAACCTGGAAATTGGTTGACAGACCCTCTCATAAATATACCATTGGAGTGAAATGGATTTTTAAAACTAAATTGAATGTAGATGGAAGCATAAACAAGCACAAAGCTAGGCTTGTGGTAAAGGGATACTCTCAAAAACCAGGAATCGATTACTATGATACATTTGCACCTGTATCAAGACTAGACACCATCAAATTACTGTTGATCTTGGCTGCACAAACAGGCTGGCTTGTGTGGCAGTTAGATGTCAAGTCTGTATTTCTAAATGGAACCCTAAATGAAGAGATATATGTTGAGCAACCTGAAGGTTTCAAAGTGGACACATCAAGGAAGCAAGTGTATCTATTGAAGAAGGCATTGTATGGATTGAAACAAGCCCCTAGAGCTTGGTACAACAGATTGGATGACTATCTCCTAAGCTTGGGGTTTGAAAGAAGCATGAATGAACATACTTTGTATGTAAAAAGGGTTGCTGACAATATATTAATTGTATCTGTGTATGTTGATGACCTGTTGATTACAGGTAATCAAGAAGAATTAGTGAAGGAGTTCAAGCTCAACATGAAGACCAAGTTCGAAATGAATGAACTTGGGCTGCTATCATACTTTCTTGGTATGGAGATCATCCAATCATAGCAAGGAAGTTTCCTGTGCCAAAAGAATTTCACCAAGAAAATTCTGGACAAGTTTGCAATGAACAATTGCAAACCTGTCAGCACACCAATGACAGCAAGGCAACGACTATCAAAGGATGATGGATCCCTACAGGCTAATGGAAGAACCTACAGAATCTTAATTGGAAGTCTTCTCTACTTGATCACAACACGTCCAGATATAGTGTTCACAGTCAACTACTTGTCAAGATTTATGCAAAACCATAGCCAAATCCATTTTGTAACTGCAAAAAGGGTCTTGAGATATTTGAAGGGGACACTTGACTTTGGAATGAATTTCACCAAGTCAAATATCACTAATCTAGTTAGTTTTTATGATAGTGATTGGGCAGGGAATGATGAAGAGATGACAAGCACCTCTGGTTTCTGTTTTTCAATTGGAGGAATAATTTTTAGCTAGAACTCAAAGAAACAGACAGTGGTGGCCCATTCACTGCTGAAACAGAGTATATTGCTGCATATGTTGCGGCAAACTAGCTAGTATGGTTGAGGAAAATATTAGGGGAGTTAAGCTTTGGACAAGCTAATCCCACAGACTTAATGTGTGACAACATGGCTGCTATAGCAATCTCCAAAAATTTTGTGTTCCATAACAGAACCAAACACATAAAGATAAAGTTTCATGCAATAAGACAGTTCCAAATTGAAGGGGAATTGGAGATGAAATACGTCCCTAATAAAGAGCAATTGGTTGATTTGTTTACCAAGTCTCTTGCTAAAGACAGGTTTGAAGATTTAAGGGTGAAGGTTAGAATGTGCAGTTATGGTGTCTTGGAACCAAGGGGGAGTGTTGAAGATTGAAGATTGAAGACTTTGACTTTGTTGAAGATTGAAGATTGAAGATTGAAGACTTTGATTCCAAGACTACAATTGAAGAATTTGAAGATCATTAGGATTGTTTTAATTATCAAGTTTATGTTTTTCATTAGGGATCAAATTGTATTGATCTCAGCAAGTTAATTTTCCTATTTAGCTAAGTTAGCTTTTCCTGTTTTGTTTAAATTCCAGTTCAGTAGAAGTGATTGTAATGGATTGGAATTTCTATCTTTGTATTTAGTTTTTTTCTACAAATGAAGTTAAAGGATGGCAGTAACCTAATTGATTCTGCTCCTAAATTTTCCGAGCATAATTAGTTGCGTATGAGTTGCCTTGTGTCTCAAGGTTTTAGAAAAACAGAGGTTGTTGTTCTTTGATTGATATAGTGTCTGTTTTTCTGGGTTTTTACGCAAGTTGAGTTATTGATTTGAACAGTAACTTTTTGTTCTTCAATTTAGCTATTTTTCAGCTTAGTTCTTTAAATTCAACATTTCAAACAAGCAATATTTATGAGTTAAACATTAATCGTGATCTGGCTACTGTGGCCATCCCTAATTTTAGCTGCCATCACCAGTACTGTAATTTCATAGCTCCCAGTAGTGAGGTTGTTTCTGAATTTCCTTTCTGCTTTTCTGATAGATTTCCAGTCAATATTCTACAACTAAAGTTAAGGGTAGGTAAGCTTGCAAAATGAACCATGAAGAAACTAAACAACATATATGAGATACAGAAGACATTGTATATATGCATGGATTGATTGGCATAGAGGATTGAACTTTGCTTTTGTCACAGCAAGGTGTTCAGTAGCGAGCGTACACCTTCCTAATTATCTGGATGGCATGAACTTAAAAATAATAATAATTATTATTATTATTATGACACGACACAACAAAGTAAAACAGGAAGACTATTCTGAAAGAAAGGAAAAGATAAGGCAAAGACAAATCTTAGTAAGCAATCGATGGATGATCAGCTACCCAGAAACAACCTCTCTTAAGTGTTTATAATAACTTTTTTTCTTTTGTTCAATTCACCTTTTTATTAACTCAATATATATATGCCCATGAAACTCTCAATATATTGATGGATTCATAGGTTTGAAGCTTCTCCTTTGAGATGAATGCTGTTGCAATCGCCCTCGTCCACATTTCTCAAAGGTGTCAGCAGGTCAGACAGAACAACTTGAAGAGAAGAAACTTTTTCTTTGATCTGGGAATTCTCTTGAAGAGTCTGGTGGTTACTTTCTAGCAAGTGGATAACCTTCTCAGAGAGCTGATGGTTCATGTTTTGAAGCTGATTAACCCGATACTGGAGATCTTCAATTTGCTTCTTTCTTCGCATACGGGATCTTCGAGCAGATTCTCTGTTGGATATCATCCTCCTTAGCTTCTTGTCATTGGAAATGCCGAGCTGTTCATCTCTTGGCTCAGCTACAGTAGAGTCTGTACTGAGAGATGATGTGTTTGGAGAGAGAATATGAAGTGGGACATGGAATAGAGAATTGGTTAAGAACTTGTCGAAGAGACTTGAGCTGGATTCTGGATTTTCAGATATATTTGCCAGGGGAGAGGAGTAGTTCGTGGATTCAAAAATGGGGTGGCTGGTAGCTGACGGATATTGTTTTTGTGTGGGTTTAGGGAAGGTGAATAGATTATGAACCGAGTTTGCATGAGGCAGACCATGGATGTTCTTGATTTTATCATGTGGCTCCATGGCTATTACAGAGAAAGACAGATTGAAGGAAGGAACTGAGTTTTTAAAGTCGATTCTTCAGCAGATGTTAGTGGTAGTAGTTTCTTGTCATACAAGTATCATATGCTTCTATTTGGTAACTGCTGCTAGAATTGGCCTTCGTGAAATTAAAGCATGCATCCGGATTTGGACATTTGGTTTAACATTTTCAACATCATCTTCAATTGATGTTCTTATTAAGCATACGTGAACGATGGACATGACATTTTTTTCTACCTTTTAAAATGCGAAAAAAAGCAACCACGTAATGAAAAATGGGAGCAAAATGACTTTTAAATCCGAAAGATGTTGAGGAATTCTGCCGAGACAATTTTTCAAAAAATACATGTATATATGAAAAAAAGCAAGAGAGATCAAAAGGTAACACTAAATTTGTCAAGTTGCGTGCAACCGGCCTTGCCTTCTCTTCAAATAGAGGAATTGTTTAATGATAGTGGCCCAATTTTGACAAGCAACCGTGAAACTAGGTGACTGAAATTTAATTTATAGCTTCTAGATCTTCTAAAAAATAAAGAATTGTCATTAAATTCGAATTATATATATATAAAGTCTACTACTCTAATTAACATTTTTGGAATACCTGTTGTAGGCTCTTTGACGCTACGTTTTAAAAATGTTTTTGAAAAAAAATGATTTTTTATTTTTATTTTTTATTTTGAATTATTTTTTTTGTTTTTAGATCATTTTAATGTGTTGAAGTTAAAAATAATTTTTTAAGAATAAAAAAAATATCATTTTAATACATGTCTAAACAAAAAAAATACTTTCAAAAGCAACATCAACACACTCCCCAGCACTCAATCTCAATATTTGCTTATATGCTTATGATATTAAATCATACTCATTTAATAAACATCATTGTTTTTTATATAATATTTGTTCTCTTTAACAAAATTAATAATAAATGAAGTTGTATTATGCTTATAGAAAAATACCTTTTATGAATAATATAGAGAGAGGAAAGTAGAATATGACAGCTTAATTTTATTTAAAAAACAATTCCTTAAGAAAATATATAATATGACACCTAATTGATGGCAAGAAGTCAAGCTACGGAGATGGAGGGAATATATACATATAGGTTATACGAGGTGATTTGTCTTTTTTTATATATAATATAGAAAAATAATTATTTTTTTATATTTTGTAATAATAATTTAAATATTTAATTAAATTAGTTAATATATTAAATATGTTAGAAATATGGTTTTTTTTCTGCATAAAAAGAACAATATAATTGAAACGCAGGGAACATAATTCGTATATTTTTTAATTGTACATAACTTGGGTAAATTTGTGAACCTATTTTATTTGTAAGTTGCATTTTTTTCCCAGTAATATCAAATCTACAATATTATATGAATTGTTTTTTCAAAAACAATTTAAAATCCAAGAATCAAAATTTTCAGAGAAATAAAGCTTAAACACAGAGGACAAAATTAGAATTAGAAGGATCTTATATATATAATAATATAAAAAATCAATCTTATATATATATATATATATATATATATTTATATATATAAGATTGATTTTTTATATTGTTATATCAAAAGTTGTTAAGGACACTGATATTATTTTTTTGTTCCTTAAGAAATCCTAGGTCATTTTCTCTTGTCCATATATATATATATATATTTTTAGGCATTAATATAAAATAAATATTAAAATATATAATGAGTCTCCAATATTTATACGAAAAAAAACTTAAAATAAATCAAAGAAAAAAAATATAGGTAGATTTAAAAACTATGATTAGAAAGATAAATAAAAATAATTTAAAAAACAACAAAGAGAAAAAAATTAGAAATATCAATTTTAATATGATCATGAATACAAATTCCATATTTTTTTATAAGATTTATTGCTCATAATATTATTATATTAAAATTATTTCAGAGCAATAATAGTAATGTTTTCCAAAAACCCTATATATATATATTTTAAGGCTCTAATATTAATTAAATATCAACAAATATAATTAGTCAGACATATTTAGAAGAAATAAAACTAACAAATAATCATTATCATTATTTTGAATGTCTTATCTATAATAATTAGAAAATTCAAGACATAACAATATTAGAAAGAAACAAAAAACAATTAAAAAAACCAAAATATAAATAAATATTATTAGATTTTAATAAATTATTTGTCTTGAAGGAAAAAAAAAGAGAAATTATAATCATTATTATTTTTTAAATGATCACTAGCACATATTAAAACTTGGACATTAAATAAAAGAACTTATTAACATTGGAAATGAAGAGAAACTGGAAATAAAAACTAAAAGCATATACATATAAACATGGACAAAAAGAGAAACTATGTAAGAATCATGCATAAAAAATAAAGGAACTAAAATAAAATTTATTATTAAAAGTATAAGCGATAAAATAATTAAAAACATATGTAATAAATTTAATTTAAAAGACAAAATTGAAATAAATGAAAACATTTATACCATTAAAATTAAATAATTTCAAACAAAACTGAAAATTAAAATAATTTGAACTGAAATGAAACTGAAATTTATAATTAATTTGCATGGAAGGATAACATTGAAAAAAAAAACTTTGATACTTTACGAATTTATAATCATTTCTCATGAAAGGATAAAATTGAAATAAATCAGAAATTTAATACCTAAAATAAAAAAAATCCAAAGCAATTCAGAAATCGAAAGAGATGAGGACTTAAATGAAACTACAATATATAATCAATTTTAATTGAAGGACGCAATTGAAAGTAATGAAAACTTATATAATAGCATTAATGACATAACACAGTAATCGAAAGTCCAGGAACTAAAATGAAATATAAGAAAAAACAGTTGCATTGACGTCAGCTTGCGTAAGCAAAAGAGAGAAAAGGGGGGAAGTTCAAACAACCATTAACACGTTTCTGGTCACCATATCATCACACGCGCCGAACCAGTGGGAAGATAACATGTATGAAAACTATTCTAGATGCCGGTTTGATATTTTCCGACGTCAATATAAGTCGCACGTGGCGCCCGAAACATGTGAGTACAGAAACGGTTGGCACGTCGCCGGACGCGCCAAATCGTAAATCAGCAGTTAAAGTAATTAAAAAATAGTAAATTACGGGCTCAATCTTCCTTTGCAAACTTGTTTTTGTCGTTATCGAAGGACTAAAATGTTATTGCACAACGAAAAGAAATACTAAAAAATAAATAAAAAGGCTAGGCAAACTAGAACATACCGAAAAATATGAAATTACCGTGGAACCCCTCAACCTAGTTAAACCACTGTGCAAAAAAAGAAAAATACAGATAGATTGACTGAACCAATTGAACCGAACAAACTGAACCGAATTGAAGTCACTTGAAAATTGAGTTGTACTATTGAAGTCCACAGTTCTTTGTCTCTTGATGTATAGTAGAATCGACTTGCGAGTTGTTTTAGCTTTTAATATAATATACATTTCTATATTTCTATATGCAATATATAGAGCATACTCCACTTTCAGGATCATTGATTCTAATTCTTTTTGGCATCAAACATACGTTTGATCCAAGTTCTTAGCCTTTTTCACTAGAGATGTATTCAAGTAATCAAAGTACTCTCACTATGAAAAAAGAAGAAGAGGACGAAACCTCAATTTACAGTTCGTGCATGATGAAAGTTGATAATGAATATATAAACCTTTTCGATCAACTTGAAAGGAAGGGATAGCTTAGCGGTTAGGATTTAGATTTTTAGCATTAGCAGGAGATAATATTTTTAGTTTAAATTCTACTATTTATATATCTCAACTCACATATGCACTTTATATATTATTCGAAATATATATAAGATTTCTAGCATTAGCTGAAGATTCTCTTAAGAAGTAAGTATTCATGCACAAATATTAATGCTACATGAAGAGATATGATATTAGATATCCTTCGTGCACGTGAGAGATTGTTCGTTTAATATGTCTTGTATTCAATTAGGTGGTTACATGTGATACTATAATATTTATGTAAATAAATATTTATTATTAATAAAAATTTATTTTTTCTTTAATATTCATAAATATATAATTTCATTTACAAATCTAAAATAAAGATAAAGTTAAAGGGAAAAAATTATTTTTATTTTTTTAAAAAAATGTTATAATTATTGGATTCTAATTGACTAAAAATATTTTTTCTAAAATATTTATGAGCGATGCTCTTTTAAATATTAAACATTTATTAGAGTTGTAGAGACTATGGTACACACCATGTTCTTTCTTTTATAAAATGAAACAATTGTTCTCATAAGATGAGAGATATAGGATACTTGATACTAATATATAAGTTTAGTTATAAAACATGTAAAGCAAACTTAATCATTTAAGAATTCCACATGGAGAGATAGCTTATGTATATGGAAAAACTCATGTAATGATTATGTAAGAGATCATTAAGTTATTTTCTATAAAAAAAAATATTATACTCTGATCTTTTTACATATTATCTTAATTAAGATAACAAATGGCAAACATTGGGTATATCATTAACTATATAAAAATATTTAAGTGGTGAAGAGATGATTCATCACCCTGGATGAATTAAGAAAAATATTATGTGTGTTCTAAAATAGTATTTTCTAAGAAATTCTTGTCCAATGTTGAATGAGATTTGAAAAGAGTTTGAAATCTTATTCAAACATTCAAAGAATATTATGTAGAGAACAAATACTCCATACTTTAATGTTAAGCTGGAATATTAAGTAGAACCACTAATAATTTTTCTAATATTTAAATTATCATGAAATGTTGTTAGACCCATTGATCTTCAACTATAACTTAATCAATTATTAAGTTAACCAATAAAACTATTATGGTTGTCTAGGATGGGATTATGTATAGTCGAATGAGATAATATCTTAACTAATAAATCTCTAAACAAGTGTAAACCTATTTAACAGAATCCTAAAAACCTCTAAATAATTTTGTGTCACTGCTTCCATCAGATATATAATATTTGAGAACCCAACAGTGTAAATGCCAGGATATTGTCTTTGCAAACTAGCAGAGAAGCATCCGCAGAGATGAGCACATGTATTCACAATTTACCAGATGAAATAATTTTAGAAAGGGAAATAATAATTGTTCGCCAACCTGCTAAATGGGCATTGGGCAACATGTAAGAATCTATGTGACCCCACCATTGAACAATGCTTGACATTGTAAGAGATTTCAGTCCTTTTTTTTTTTTTTGCTACTGCATCCCTTGACAATTGGCTATATTGAACTATCCAATCACTTGATGATCTTCACATTTCCAAGCTACAAGTAATATATATTTTTATTTTATTTTATGGTATCAATTATATTTCTCAATTTAACCATTGGACTTTATTGAAATCTTATATCTCTTGATAAAATTTTAAGGAAATCATAGTTTAGAAAATTCTTGCAAAATTATATATTTTTATAATTTTATTCAATTTGTAATGTTTTTTGAAAAGTACTTTTTTAGTTTTTTTATATTCATTTGTTTTCAACTTCATCATTTAACAATAAATTTATTAAGCATTGAACTTTATAAATTTGAAAGTTTATTTCCCATTTCCTCATTTCATTCAATGTTTTGTCGTCTCAATATTTTTTTTTTAAAATATTATTGAGATTTTAAAATCAAACTGTATTTTTAGTAGTTATCCAAATTATCTTCAAACTTATCAAACTAATAAGATTATATCAATTTAACTACCGTTATTATACATGTATTTACATTTTAAATTACATAATTTCAAGTTAGTTTATTTTTAAATTTAAATTGAAATTATATTTTTGTTTAATATATATATATATATATATATATATATATATATATATATATATCATTGGCCTGCATTTCACCACAATAAGAATTCTTTTTTGTCTATTTTTAATATATGTAATTTTTTATTTTTTATTTTGGTTTTATTTTTTGTTATGATTTTGATCCCTTACTTTTTTAAGTCATTCTCTGATGATTCTTAATTTTTATTTATATTCATGTATATATACTCTTAGTTTTCATTTTTAATATTTATTATAATTTATCTTTGTATTAAATGCAGCTTGCATCAAAACACAAAGTAAATTTAGCTTTAATGACTTGAAATGAGAGTGAAACTTTTTATTATGCATATATAGTGAATTTTTGTTGTTAGTGATATCTTATCTTTGTGTTTTTTTACCTTGATTGGTGTATGTGTTACTTAATATATTTTTAGTTTAAAGTGATGTTTATTTAAAAAGAAATTCAAATATTTTTTTAATTGTTTAATATTTATTCTTCATATTATTATATTTAAAGTACTTCAGAATGTTGTTAATATATATATATATATATAAGGCATTAATAGTAAAATAAATATCAAAATATATATTTATCTTCAACAGAAAAAAAACTTAAAAATAATTATTATAATTAATGTAAACGCCTTATCTATAATAAAATCAATATATAAAAACCCAAATAATCAAAAGTTGTGTAAGTTGATTATTTTGCTAAGATGTATAACTTCATAAAAAAAATTAGAACCATTAATATTTTTTTACATGTTAAAAAATTTGGTTTTGGCTGCTATGAATAGCAAGGCAAGTGGCTTGTATATATTTTATTATAGATAATATGGTCCAATTTTTTCACTTGGTTTGTCTATATGTGGCTTCATATATTTTCTATTTACGTGATATTACATTTGAAATATAATACACAAAAAGTAACAAAAGTCATTTTTTTCACACACAAAAAAAAACCATCAATTGATGAATTATTTCGATTATTATTCTCATTGTTATTATTATTATTGTTAAATTATCATAATTATTATAGTTGTCATTATAACTATTATTATAAATAATTAATATTTTAATTATTTTTGGCAATACTATTATTGCTACCATCATTATTATTATAACAAGAAATTGAATTATTTTTTTATTTTTTAAGATTCACTTTTCCTATTATTATATTAAAATTATTTTAGAGCATTAAGATTACATTAATTTGAGATTTAAAAAAAAATAACTTACTTTAAGGCATTAATATTAAACAAATATCAAAATATATAATTAGTCTCACATATTTTTCAGAAAAAACCTTAAAAATAATCAAACATTTTGTAGGTTAATTATTTTGTTTAGATCTATGGTATTATAAAAAATATCTAGGACCATTAATATTTTTTTTACATATTAAAAAATTTGGTTTTGACTACGGTGAAGCATAGGGCAAGTGACTCATATATTTTCATTGTAGATAATTTAGCCCAATTTTTTCACATGTTTCGTTTACATGTGGCTTCATATATTTTATCTTTACGTGATATTAGATCTTAAATATCATACACAAAAAAAGTGCAAAAATCAATTTTTCACAAAAACAACATTGATAGATCAATTTATTTTGATTAGTATTCTCATTGTTATTATCATGATTGTTAAATTGTCACGATTATTATAGCTACCATTATAATCATATTATAAAAAAATAATATTCTAATTATTATTAGCAATTCTATCATTTTCACCATCATTAATGTTATAAAAAAATATATTTTTTTAAGATTTATTCTTTATATTATTATATTAAAAGTATTTCACAACAATGAGATTAAATTAATTTTAGATTTTTTAAAAACAAAACTTAGTTTATTTTTGATATATGTTTTAAGGCATTATATTTTTAAAATCTATAATTAGCCTAAAATATTTTTAGGAAAATATTTCTGTAAAATAATTGTTTTTATTATTTTTAACACCTTATCCATAATAAATTGAATATATAAAAAACAAAATAATTGAAATGTTTGTAGGTTGATTATTTTATCATAAAATAAATCTAGGACCATTAATATCTTTTTTTACATATTAAAAAATTCAATTCTGACAGCGGCGTTGTGTAGGGCAACTGGCTCGTATATTTTTTCACTATAGATAATATGACCCAATTTCTCCTCCCGTTTTGTCTACGCGTGTCTTTGTATATTTTTTTGTTTACATAATGTTATATCTAAAATATCATATATAAAAAAAATCCACAAAAATCAATTTTTAACAAAATCAAAATCAAAAACAACAAAATTAAAATAAATGACAAAACAAAAATATATATTTTTAACTTGAAAAAATCATTTAATTTTAATAGTTAATTTAGGATTACAATCCACAATAATTTGTATCTATTGCTATAGTATTTTCATTATAGTGATTGCACGATCTAATTTAGCTTATAGGTAATGATCATGTTGCTTGCATTTTTTTCTTTTCTAGAAGAAAACAATAATGAAAATATTATGTTAAAATGAATGGTATTGTCGTGGATTGTTTGCGCAAATTCAATTTTCACTTGCATATTTGTGTGGGATAATCTTTATATCCTTGCTGTTAGTGTTAGTTTCAATTGCAAAATTGATTTTTGGATTAGATATTCAGGTGTTCAGTAATAGAAACACTGTTCTTTAGATACTTGTAAGAATATATGAGACTATTTAGAAACATTACATGACTATAAATCTCATGTCATAACATCATTTCCTGATAGGCAAGTTATGTGGTCTAAAATTAAAGTAATATAAAAATGTTATATTACTAAAACATCTTCATAGTCAATTCTTGGATTTTATTTTTTATGAGGACACATCAGTCATGTTTCCGGTGATTTTAAGAAAATAAATGGATTTTCAAGGAATACACAACCTTCAAGTCTATCTTTAGGAAATTGTTCAATAGTCTTTTTTATTCATTTATAATATAGACTTAAAATTTACTAACTTATCAGGTTCCGAGGACCTATAGGTAAGCACAACCCTTTAATTACTTGATATCCAACTAATTATCTTTTATTGACCTATTCCCCAACCACAACATTGGCAATAAGTTACACATACAAACACGATAACTTATCTTTTAGACCACTATTTATTTTAATTAACTTATTACATAACCCAACCAGTAACAACCCAAATTACATTACCCCACCCGAACAAAATCAGACTAAACTTTGTAACTAAACTCTCTTGTAACCAAACTACTAACACTAACCAAAATACTTAGTTGTTGACTTGTCCTTGATGCGATTGAGTTGACATAAAGATGCTGACGTCGACTAAAGATGCTGAAAATTGATGAGACAACACCAAGAACATCTAGCAGATGGGCACATGACAATGCCTCCCTCATTTAAATGACCTTGCCCACAAGGTCAGAAAACTTTTTTGTCAATTTAGCATATTCAACCCATGAAGCCTCATCTGCACTCAGCCCTCTCCATTTAATCAAAAGCTTTATCACTACCAGTCCTTTCTTCTTCATCATCCTCCTGCTCAAGACCTCTTCAAGCTCCAACCTAATGACCCCCTCCCTATCGGTAGGTGGAAGGGTCACCACTAGTTGGTGATGTTGGTCCAACTTCTCCTTTAAACAAGAAATGTGAAACACTAGGTGTATTCTCATGTCCATTAGTAGATCAAGGTTGTAGATTATAGTACCCACCTCCTCTAGCACTTGGAAGGGACCATAAAACCTAGGAGGCAACTTCATGTTCCTTTTCTAAGCTAGTGTTTGCTATTTATATAGTTGCAATTGGAGGTAAACCCAATCTCCCATCTCAAAGTGTCTTTCTGTCCATTTTAGATCAGCAAATTATTTTAATCAATCTTGTGCTTGTTGTAGATTGGCATAGAGGATACCCAGGATCTCTTCTCGGGTTTTCAAGGTATTTTCTACCTCTTGAATCCTTGTTGTGCCTGGCAATTACGGTAGTAGTTTTTTTTGGGGGGTATCCATAAACTACTTGAAAAAGGGTTAACTTTGTTGATACGTGTGTAGTTGTATTATACCACAATTTTGCCAAAGTTATGAATTTAGTCCACCCTTTGGTCTGTCCCTTCAGAAACAACACAAGTATTGTTCCACCATCTTATCAACTATCTTTGTTTGACCATTTGTCTGGGGATAATAGTTCGATGATAACTTCAATTCACTACCCTATAATTTAAAAAACTCCTTCCAAAATGAACTAGTGAATGTGGGGTCTAGATACAGCCATGTAACTTAAAGATGTTTCATAGAAAAACCTGTGCAATCTTTGACATTATGTAAGGATGAGCAATAGGAATGAAATGAGCATATTTAGATAATCGATCCACTACCATTATAATTACATTATACTCGTCCGATAGAGGCAATTCTTCAATAAAATCCATTGAAATATCAAACCAAACCTTTGTAGGAATCTACAATGGTTGTAATCACCCAAGTGGATGTATAATTTATGACTTGTATTGTTGACATATATCACATTCTTTGATATATCTCTTAATCTCCCCTTTAATCCTTGTCTAGTAGATTTCTGGTGTAGCCATGTGTAGTGTCTTGTGGAACCTAGAATGGCCCCCTTACGAGCTACTATGTACTAACTGTAGAATTTTATTTCGCAATTCACTTGCTAAGGGAATAGTTAGCCTCCCCTTGTAGAATAATAACCCATCTCTGGTTGATAATGTGGAACACTTGAGCCTCCCTAGTTCAACTGCTTAAGAATGTGTTGCACCCTTGGGTTTTTCTCGTAGCTGGTTTTAAGCAGATCCATTCAACCATTTGTAGGAATTATAAGTGCTGATAGACATACTTGATCAAGTGGCTCCACCCTTCAAGATAATGTATTTGCAACCTTGTTATCCTTGCCTTCTTTGTATTCTATAACAAACTCATACCCTAATAATTTGGCTATCTATTTCTGCTAAAATGGGGGTACCAACCTTTTGTTCTAGCAAATATTTGAGGCTGTGATGGTTAGTTTGAATTTTGAAATGATTATCCAACAGATATGGTCGTCATTTCTTTATTGCCAAGACCAATGTCATTAGCTCCTTCTAATAGGTTGCCAATGATCTCCCTTGTATGGCCTGACTCATGTAAATTAGAAGACTACCTTATTGCATTAAGACAGCTCCCACACCAATAATAAAGACATCACATTGGATAATTAAAAGAATAGAAAAATTAGGTAAAGCTAAGACAAGAGGGTTAATTACAACATGTTTTAGATCCCGAAAGGCCCTCCTTGCTACATCAATCCATTGAAAAAAATTCTTTTTCAATAAGGTTATCAAGGGGGTTGTTATGATGCCATATCCCTTAATGAATTTCCTACAATACCAGTCAACCCTAGGAATCCCCTCAAAGACTTGAGGCTGGTTGGTAAGGGCCACTCAATCATAGTTTCAATTTTACTCGGGTTTGCTCTCACTTCTTTTGAGATTAAGTGACCAAGATATTCAATTTCAGCACACCCGAAATAACACTTAGATTTCTTTTTAAATAATTGGTGGTCATTTCAAATTTCCAAAATAGTAGTTAGGTGCTTAATGTGATTAGAAAAAATTCTCCTATAGACAAGAATATCATCAAAAAAATATCAAGATAAACTTCCTCAAATGTGGTTTAAAATTTTTATGCATAAGGCTCTAAAATGTAGTTGGTGTATTGGTAAGACCAAATGGCATGACTAAAAATTCATAATGGCCCTTATGGGTATAGAAAGTTGTGTTGTCCATGTCTCTTGGATGAACCCTAATTTGGTGATACCCTCATCTTAGATCAAATTTACTGAAGATGGTAAACCCATGCAACTCATCTAAAAGCTCATCCACTATAGGTATAGGGATTTTTACTTTTATTGTCTTCTTATTCAAGGCTTTATAGTTTACCCAAAGCCTCCCACTACCATCTTACTTCCGAACAAGTAAGACTGGAGATGGAAAAGGGTTTTGGATGGGATTCCCTGACAGTAGCATTTCCTGCACTATTTTCTCTATTTCTAATTTCTGGAATTAAGGATACCTATTAAGCCCTACACTCACTGGCTTGGAATCTGGTTGTGATATGATATAATGATCATTGGCTCGAGATAGGGGTAATTCTTTTGGTTCTGAAAATATATTTGAATATTGTTGTAATAGGTTGTTAAGTAAGGGTACTATGGGGCTATTAATGGACCACAACTTGGGCATTTCAATCTGTAGGAGCTGAATGACTAATCCCCTTTTATTCTACCTTGAGACCTTACCAAATTTCCTACCTTCTATTATGGAATTACAAGTAGATGTCACCTTGAAATATCCTTATCGTCTCGATGATAGAGAACTCCATGCATAATTTGGAAAATTCCACAAAATTAGTCCTAAGGTTCAAAGCCATTGCACCACTAAAATAGCATCACAACTCTCTAATATCAGAATAAAGAAATCAATGGCATAATTGTAACCCTTCATATGTAGTGGAACTGCTGCAATTTTTCCTTTGCATTCTACCATTTGTCCATTCGCAACCTTGACCCTCATCCGCTCCTTGGTATCGTAGGGTAGATGACTGATAGGATTCTCCAAGAATCCAAGTGTTTCCCAAGTGTTTCCCTTGGTAACCTCTCTTAATCTCACTCAACCCGAGAGAATGGCTTAACAATTCTCTTTAGAACACAACAATTAAACTAGACTAGACTAGTTAACAATTACTCCACTAGGAACCATACCTCGTTCACCTTTCCTTGTTTGTACTCCACTAGGAAGTTATCGCCCAACAACTTGGTTATCCATTTTTGTTGCATATGAGTGCTTACCCTTTTACTCTAAGATGTGTTTAAGGCTTTGCTAGTCAGTTTTGATCACAAAGATAGTTACAAATAAGTATGACATCTATTTCTTCACAGAAAGTACTAAGGCTAAGAGCTCCTTCTCATAGGTGGATAGGAACAAATTCTTCCCCTTTTAAGGCTTGGCTGAAATAAGCCAAAAATTTTCCTTCCTGCATCAGCACTGCCCCAATGCCAAAACCACTTGCATCACACTCAACTACAAAGAGTTTGGTGAAATTAGGTAATGATAGAAGTGGTAGATGACTTACTGCCCTTTTTAGGTTCTCAAAGGCTTGTTCAGCCTTGTTACTCCAAGAGAAAGCATCCTACAAAGAGTTTGGTGAAATTAGGTAATGCTAGAAGTGGTGGATGACTCACTGCCTTTTTAGGTTCTTAAAGGCTTGTTCAGCCTTGTTACTACAAGAGAAAGCATCCATTTTAAGTAAGACAATAAGAGAAGATGCAATTCGACCATAATTCTTAATGAATTTTTTGTAGTAGCCAGTCAAACCAAGGAAAACTCTCAATGCCTTGAAGTTCTTAGGCACTGGCCATTGAACCATAGCTTCAAACTTCTTGGGATCAGTTTTGACTCATTCACTAGATATAATATTCCCCAAGTATTCAACTTCTGGGACAACAAACACACACTTGCTCCTCTTAGTGTATAACTGCTTATCTTCTAAAACTTGCAGCACCTGTTTAAGATGGTCAGCATGCTCCTCACGACTCTTGCTGTAGATTAGTATGTCATCAAAAAAACACAAGTACAAACTTCCTTATCATGGGCCTAAAGACCTCATTCATCAAGGCTTGGAAGGTGGTAGGAGCATTGGTGAGGATCACCAAATACTCATAGTGTCCCTCATGAGTTTTGAACGCAGTCTTCTCAATATCACCTTCTTTCTTTCTGATTTAATGATAGTAAGCCCTTAGATCAAGCATAGAAAATACCCAAGTTCCTTGTAGTTCATTCAGCAACTCATCATTATAGGAATTGGGAACGTGTCCTTAATTGTGGCATTGTTTAGCCCTCTATAGTCTACACATATCCTCCATGTTCCATCTGCCCTCTTCAATAACAAAATACAAGATGCAAATGGTGACAAGCTTGGCCGTATAAACCTAAAGTCAAGTAGATCTTCCACAATCTTCTTAATTTCAATCTTTTGATAATAGGGGTACCTATATGGTCTTTGACAATTGGGTAACACTCTTTCCTTGAGCAAAATCTGATGCTCATGACCCCTATTAAGAGGTAGCCCGGTTCCTCAAAAATCCTTGGAAAGGCATCTAGCAACTCCTACATTGGTGTTTCTCCTCCCTCTTGGATGGAAGCCAAGTCAGTCGACATGACTTGTAATAGAAGGCCCTTCACATCTACTCTACCCTTGCATTCCTTGCTTCCCTGGATTAAAGGCTTGGATTCCTTAAGTCCTTGCAACCAAACCTGTTAAGAACCCCATGCACAACTTCCTGAGATCCCAAGTGATCATTCCCAATTTACTCAACTATTGGATCCTCAACACAATTTCAAATCCTCCCAACTCCAATAGATTGAAATTGACTTTCATATAGAAGCCTTGCATGATGAATTTCACTTCCTTGCATTCCTCTTTTGCTCTGATAACTTGACCATTCACTACCTATACCCCAAATCTGTTTGTTGCATCTACCTCCAGCTTAAGGGAAGCAGCCAACCCATTGTTCATGAAATTATGGATGTTGCTAGTATCCAGCAACACCACTATTTTATGACCACTTAGAACAACAACTACTCTCATGGTTAAAGGAGAGGAATTTCCCAACAAGGCACATAATGTAATCTCCCTTTGTTATTCTTCCAATTCTACTTTCCCTTGCTCAGTTTCTACCTCAAGGACCTCTTCTTCTTTTGCTACTTCCTCCATAGAGTATAGTTTCAAAGGAGATTTGCATTTGTGTCCCATTCTCCACTTCTCATCATAATGGTAAGACAAGTCTTTCCTCCTCCTTTCTAACATTTGCATAGGAGTAAGCCTATATACAACCACTGGAGGTTTTGGTTGTGAGGGCTTCAGACCACTCTTGGCATTGGTAGCTTGTTGGGAGCTAGTTTGTCCCCAAGTGCTTCTAGTTGGCTCAAAGCTGGGCCTAGAGCTTCTCTTCATAGTAAAGAGATATTCCTCTTGGATTTTGATAGCCCTCAAAATTCTAGGATTCTGCATCTTTATTGTTGGCTTTATCTCATCTTTTAAGCTACTCATGAAGCAACTTAGCTTATGCATGTCAAATACATTCCTAATTCTATTGCTAATGGATCCAAATTGTCCCTTATATGCAGCAACAATATGTGTATGCTTAAGCTTAGTCAATAATGCCATAAGATCATTATAAGTAGCAAGGTCAAACCTACGCATAATACACTATCAAACTCATCCTAATTTGCTATGTCATGCTCGCTATCTTGAAACCATATTAATGCCTCATCATTAAAATTGTAAGAAGCATGTAATACCTTTTCATTTTCCAGATTTTGATAGTATTAGAAGAACTGAATGGCTCTAAACATCCAAGCAGTAGGGTCTCCACCCTTGAACTGTGGAAATTCTAGCTTCATCATCCTATGCTCCCTAGGTGCTCTTAGGTGTTGCCATTGACCTTGTTCTTGATCTGGCCACTGTAATTTTATGTTTGGAGGCCCTTGCCACTGCCACTACCTCACTTGATCAACTCTGCCTCCCCCTGGGTCAAACCATGGTTCCTCAAATGCATCTTGGACCCAATAAGGATGCCTTGGTTCCTCAAATGCATCTTGGACCCAATAAGGATGCCTTGGTTCCTCAAATGCATCTTGAACCCAATGAGGGTGCATTGGTTCTTCAAATGCATGGGACTGTCTTGTTGGCTGAACATAGTTGTCAACCCTTTGGTATGGTTCTAGTTGTATCAAGTATTCCCTTCCAACCCTAATTTCATCCTCATTTTGGACAAATTGGCCACCATATCCACTTGGTGGTCTTGGTAAAACCAAATCAATGTCATTCCTTCATATTGGGTGAAGATTTGCATCTATGGGTTGCCTTCTAGTCCTAAGTTTAATTGCTTCCTCACTTGGCATACCCATCAATGGCAGGATTGGCTGAGGGACCAGCTGAGGTTGAATCCCCATTTGAGGAGGAGGTCTCCCTAGCATGACAAATAGTGCTTCAACCCTAACATGAATAGCCTCTACCTCTTAATCATCACCTTGATTCCCCAATACTTGATCACCTCCTATGATCTGCTCCCGGGGCCTATTTGGTGGTGTTTTTCATGGTGTGGGAGGTAACCTATCTACAATCAAAGCTAGGAGAGCTTCAAATTTAGCTTCCATTCTAGTAGTGGATGAGGCAATGGCCTCAACATTCTCATCGATTTAATGCTACATTGTTCTTGCACTTCCTTGAACTCTGCTTGGGGAAGCTTCAAGAATAGCTCCTGATCATGTTTCCAACATGGCTTATAGGCAGGCTCTGATACCAAATGATAGGATTCTCCAAGTGTTTCCCTTGGTGACCTCTCTTAATCTCACTCAATCCGAGAGAATGGCTTAACAATTCTCTATAGAACACTGTGAGTAAGCTAGACTAGATTAATTAACAATTACTCTAGAGAAGTCTAAAGAGTTCTGTATATTTCCAATTATGATGAAATGTAGAAAATGAGAGTGAAAGGATATATAGGTGCTTTCATGAAGAGGGTTCTAGATTCCAAGAGGCCAGCACATGCCAACTCTTTTAGTTATAACCTCCTAGTACAACTTTCTATAGTCTATCTTTCTCTAACAAACAAAGTACAAGCAATCAAAGAAAATGAGGGTCTTTAAGAATGACTACCTTGGATAATTCAAGGGTTAATGGAATTATATGTGCTTCTAGTGTCTATATTACCGTTGTTTTCCTGCTAATGTGACCCAAAATCCTCATAGTTTTAGGGTCGAGTGACCCATAAAAGCATGAATAGATTTTTCAGGCTCTATCACATCTTGGAATACCCCTTCACAATGTTGATACTCCATCTTGTTCTATACTCCAGTTCTATTTAACTCCTCCCTTTCCAATTCCTCCGCTTCTATAACAAACAGCTTGGTTGTTTTGCACTTATAGTCGAGCCCCCACTTTTCATCACAACTGTAATACAATCTTTTCTCAGACAACTCCTTCATTTGACTAGGGATTAATCTTTGAATGGGCACCAAGGCCTTTTTTTCAAGTAGACTAACCAACCCATTAGTAAATTGGTTAGGAAGGGATCCCAACTCGGCAATTCTCCTTAGGGCAGCCACATTTTCTTTTTATATTTTGGTTAACCAAAAAGTCATATGTTGAGTATTCTTACCATTAAGTGAATGTCTTCTCGCAACCCACTCATGATACGAACCGACCTAGAAACACCAACAAGGACTTATTACACGTTCACGGGTTTGATTTGTATTTTTGAAGGTGTCAACTAAATCATAATTGAAAGGACCATTGAAGTATCAAGAGGAGACCTTAGTACATGTTATCTATGTACAGGAGTGGTCCAGCCTAACTTTTTTTGGGCCATGAAGTGAGGACAACAAAGGAGCCAAAAGAATCCTACTACAACTAGGAAATATGGGATTAATGGGCTTGACGGAAGACAATAAAAAAAAGCCTTATGGACTTTACTTAATTTTGTTAGCTACAACCCAAAGCTTGTTTGGATTTAATTAAGACTTTGTTTTCAGCTAGGATCCAAGACTTGCCTGAATTAAGTGATGGGCTTTTCAATTTAGGATTTTGGTTCAGTTTTGAGTGGACCTATTTTAAGTCCACATAAGAGGTCTATTAGGGTTACTTTTTAAGAACAATTTAAACTCATGTAACCCTAATTTTAGTAGCTATTGATTAATTTTAATTATGAACTTTTTAGTTTATGTGTGAGAGTGATTCTTGCATTCTTTAGTTCTTGAACGAACTAAATCCAACTTATCAAAGATTAACTAGTATCATGGCGTAACTCTACCCATTCCAGTAATGTTGATGCCTCCTATCAAAACCTATTTCGGTTTTCCAGGATTAGATCTTATTCTTGGTTGTTGGTTGCGTGACCACATGATCACGAGGTTCACATCATGTGGTATCAGAGATAGGCTCTAAAACAAGGTCATATTATTTTGTTATTTTCATGTTTTTTTAGTGTTCCAAGTTTTCCAGTGTTTGTGTTTATCTTCTTATTCTTCGTGTCAGCGTTATCTAATAAAAAACAAAGACGTTATATTTCATTGTTTTCTGTCTCTTCATTTTATTATATTAAGAAAAAAACAGGAAAAAAAGAGAGATAGAGGCATTAGTTGAAATTTGAAGAATCGTTGAAATCTTATTGAAAACTCATATTCCATCTATTAGGTTGAAATGAGATCATAGGTCAAAGTTGGGCTTATTCTAATATTGATTTCTTGAGGTTGTTTTTCGAGAATCATTTCTGTCACAAAAACACTACCATAGTGAACCTTAGACATCACTTTAGAATCAATTGAAACTTTACATTCTGTGTCTTGGGGTTGATATCACATAATATATTATATTTGAGCTTATTTGGATATTATATACTAGAATTTTCAATTGGAAGTTCATTTCTACCACAAATTGATCACACAAGGGGTTGAGTATCTAGAATTATGAGAATGACCTATAATTTGAGTGTTGTTTTTAGTTTGGTATTAAAATACTAAATATTGAATTTGAGGTTATTTCAAGGTCGTTTAGTCTGGGTTCAAATTATGTTGTGTAAAAGTTTAGATTCTGCTCAATTGTCAAAAAGTGATCCTTACTGTTCATTTTTGTTTAATTTGTTTTTTTATTCTATTTTAGGTAATCTAGGATTTGTTTAGATTCTGTCCAATTGTCAAAAAGTTTAGATTCTGTCCAATTGTCAAGTAATTGTTGTCGCTAGTATTTGTTTGTGTTTTATTTTGTGTCTTTGTTTCATCTACAATTCATACGAATTTGCTTTGCTACTCGTGAAATCATAATCATAGTTTTGTTTTGCTTTGTTTTCAGTATTTTTATTGCTTCTTGAGTTTGAAAATCATAATTAGAGTGCGTTATGAATGCTATTAAATTTGATTTGTTGATTTTAGTTCTAAAATAACTGAGAGAAAGTAAGTTGTAAGGTAAAAGGCGTAGTGAACATATTAGAGTGAAAAGCCTTGATTTTTTTGTGTGTGATACACGAGAGGTGTGAGAATATATTTGTTGCGACTAACCGAATTTTGTAGATTCAAAGGATGTCTAAAAACAACGAATCAACGACACAAAATGTTGATGTTTCTTTTTGATTTCAAGCCTTATGGCAGCAACTCGAGTTGGTTTCTAGAATGAACATGGATCTGAAAGATTATTTGAAATCGATAAAGAAACAGAATATTGGGGCTATCGCAGAGGAAATACGTTACCCAAGGCCATACCGAATATCATATCTGATTTTGACATGTTTGTTGATGCAAACACAGATGTGAGTGAAGAGGACTATGATGGTGATATGGAATCTAGAAGTGACAAATCTTATTGTGAAGGCATGCCACCATTGAAGGATAGTGAGGGGGATGAGTTAGCATTACCGGTTGTGGCTTCCTTGGTTGTGAGATCTACACATCAGGTTCAGGTAAAGGAAGATGAATCTACTTAACAAAAAGAGAATGTCTTCCAGACGCGTTGTTACGTACAAAGCAAGGTGTGTGGTTTAATTATTGATAGCAAAAGTTGTGTTAATGTTTGCAACACAACCCTTGTTAGTAAATTGAAATTGATTACTGTTAAGCATGCGAAACCATATAGATTGCAATGGCTGAATGATGGTGGTGAAGTGAAAGTGACTAGGCAGTTTGTGGTCCCATTTTCGATTGGGAAATATATTGATGAAGTTCTGTAATATGTGGTACCGATGCATGCAAGTCACATCTTATTGGGGAGGCCATGACAAAATGATAAAGAGGGAGTTCATGATGGGGTTAGAAATCGGTATACCATTGTAAAAGATGGTAAAACCATTATTCTTGTACCTCTTACACCTAAACAAGTGCATGTTGATCAAATAAAGCTAAAACATGAGTATGATGAGGCAATGGGGATAGAAAATCAAGCTGAGGATCTAGGGGAGAGAAGAGCATCGATTCGGTCAGACCCCAAACCACTACAACCCATTCAGACTATCATCCAAATGTAAAAAAATCAGACCATTCAACTACAACTCAAAAATACCCAAACTTGGTCGAGAGTGGAGGTAAGACAAGAGGAGTGAAGAAAGTCTAGAAGAGTGATAAAAATTATATGGAAAAACTAAAGAAACTATGAAGTTTTTATGCTAGAGAGGGTGAGGTCAAATCTGAATATCTCACTAACAAGCCAATGATTTTACTTGTGTACAAAGAGACTTACTTTTTTACTGATGATCTTGATCATATGGTGCCTAATACAGTTATTTCTTTGTTGCAGGAATTTGATAATTTGTTCCCCGACAATACTCTAAGCGAATTACCACCATTACGGGGGAAAGAGCATCAGATTGATTTTGTACGTGGAGCTTCAAATCCTAACCGACCATCCTATAGGAGGAATTCAGAGGAGATGATTGGGCTTCAAAGGCAAGTATATGAGCTAATAGATAAGGGATATATTTGTGAGAGTATAAGCCCATGTGTTGTACTAGTGTTACTCATGCTTAAGAAGGATAGAACATGGAGGATGTGTGTTGATTGTCGAGCCATCAACAGCATAACGAATTTGATTCGAGGTCGGATCCTTTCGAGGAGAGAGGGGATGATGCGAATCGGCTTAGAAATACCAACAAATATTTATTACACATTTAGGGGCTTGATTCATATTTTTGAAGGTGTCAACCAAGTCAATATTGCAAGGACCATTGAAGTATCAAGAGGAGACACTAGTACATCTTATCTATGTACAGGAGTGGTCCAACCCAACTTTATTTGGTCCATGAAATGAGGACAACAAACGAGATAAAAGAATCCTACTACAACTTGGAAACATAGGATTAATGGGCTTGATGGAAGACTATAAAAAAAAAGCCTTATGGGCTTCATTTAATTTTGTTAGCTACAACCCAAGGCTTATTTTGGCTTAATTAAGACTTTGTTTTCAGCTAGGATCCAAGGCTTGCCTAGATTAAGTGATGGGCTTTTCAATTTAGGATCTTGGTTTAGCTTTGAGTGGACCTCTTTTAAGTCCACATGAGAGGTCCATTAGAGTTACTTTTTAAGAACTATTTAAACTGACGTAACCCTAATTTCAGTAGTTATTGATTAATTTTAATTCTGAATTTTTCAGTTTATGTGTGAAAGTGATTCTTGCATTCTTTAGTACATTACTTTTTAAGAACTATTTAAACTGATATAACCCTAATTTCAGTAGTTATTGATTAATTTTAATTCTGAACTTTTCAGTTTATGTGTGAGAGTGATTCTTGCATTCTTTAGTTCTTGAACTAAATAAATCTAACTTATCAAATATTAACTGACTTCGTGGCGTCATTCTACTCATTCCTATCAAACGTTTTTTGGCTTTCCGGGATTAGATCTTATTCTTGGTTGTGTGTTGCGTGACCACGTGATCAAGAGGTTCACATCAACTCAGGAAACAATTGAGTTTATAGGACTTAGTTAATCCTCTGAGTTGGTTCAAAAGTGCCTCAAATTGGCCTTTATAATCTTCTATTGTAGAAGTCTATTTCAGCCGACAAAGGGCTTTAGGGTCATCGTATGGTGATGCTCCAAACCTAGTCTATAGTGCTCGTACATACTCATCCTAACTATTAAGCTCTCATGTTGCCTCAATGTCCTAAAACCACACAAAAGTCTTCTCTTCCATAAGGAAATAGACTAGTAAAATCCTATGATTGGGATTGGTTGGGTGATAATTGAAAATTTGATTAGCCTGATACACCCACCCATTGGAATTGTCCCTATTGAATTTTGGAAAATTCAGCCTCACTGCAGAGTCTGTATTCCAATGTTTCTTCATATAGAGGGTTTGTAATTTGTTGTGATGACCCTCCTAGGTCTCCAGTATTCTAGGCAACCTTCATTTGCACCAATGCTTCTACATATAAGGCCACCAGTTCTAATTTTTGTGTTAATACTTGCACCATTTGTTGGAAAGGATTGTGACTTTGTTGGGACTAATCTTGATTTTGTTTAACAGATACCAACGATTCAGCAAGTTAGGAGTACCTGATCCCTACACCATCATCTATGGGAAACGACTCTGATACCAATGTCATGTTTTAGTGATTTAAGAAAATGGATTGTGGAGGAATCTACAACCTCTAAGTCTAACTTTAGGAAGTTGTTCAGTAGGTTTTTTATTCATTTATACTGAATATAGACTTAAAATTAACAAATTACCAGATTCCAAGGACCCATAGGTAAGCACAACCCTTTAATTAGTTGATATTCAGCTAACCATCTTTTATTGACCTATTCCCTAGCCACAACATCAACGATAAATTACACATACAAATATAGTAACTTATTTGTTGGACCACTATTTATTTTAATTAACTTATTACATAACCAGGTCAGCAACAACTCGAATTACATTACCTCACGTGAACGAAATTGAACCAAACTTTGTTATTAAACTCTCTTGTAACCAAACTAATAACACTAACAAGTGCATCCAACTACCCCGTCAGCCCCTGACTACTTAGTTGCTGACACCAACTAAAACTGTTAACGCCAACTGAAACTACTGACAACTGATGAGACAACACCAAGATCTACATCAGCGCACAAATGGACACGTGACAATATTTGTATTTATACATTTTTAAAAATATAAAATTCCAGTAACACCACAACAAAAAACTCTTGATTTGTCTTATTTAAAAATATTATAAGTATTTTACTATGCATATAAATATAAAAAATCAAAAATATTCATGAATCCAAACTAAAGAGAGACATACTAAGACGTAAAATAATTTCAATTCCATAGTAATTTATTGCTACAGTGTTTTACCAATCTGTTTTAGCTTTTTACTTTCTTTATATCACCAACTCAAAATGCTCTGAAATTAAAAAATATTGCTCGAATTGAAAAAACATATCTTTAACTGAAAATGCAATTGATAACCTTGATAACAATATCTACTTTCTTGACAACTCTACAGCTTAAATGAAAATCAAAATCATCCAAAAGCAAATAAATTACACATCAAAGACGATGGCCAGCAGAAGTTTCAGCCATCTTTCTCTGTTCATAATCTGCGTCATCTGTTGGCAACTCATATCGACAAACAGGACAAGTATTCCTAATTCCCAGCCATGGCACAATGCATTCACCATGATAGCGGTGCAAGCAAGGCAACTGCTTCACTCTCTCCCCCAAATTCATATCTTCCTTGCAAACCGCACAAAGTGGACCATCACTCTCCACATCCTCTTTTGTGAGAACCACTGATGGAAGTTTCTCAACAGCAGACTTTATTGCCGGTGGCTGACCCATCATCGCATTCTGACTCTCTGTAAATTGCCCAAATAACATCTCATACTCCGCTGTATAAATATAATCATCATGACTGCCAAAATAAGGATCAGAATTATGGTCGTGGTCCAAGTTATTAGCATTCAATAAAACCTGCCACTCCAAATGATCCAATTCTCCTACTCTATCTACATTGACCAAATCCTCAGGAGCAATAAGAGGTGAAATGGAAAGTGAAACAGATGCCTCATCGTCATCAATAAACATACTTAGAACCTCCCTCTCATCAACACGAGCATCCACTTCCTCCCACTCAAAATCCTCATTGTTTTCTCTATGACCCTCCAATTGACTCGAGTCCCAACAAAGCGGAATTGTAACCCTAGCATCGTCATCATAGTCAACATCTTCACCAAAACTTCCATTCCCTATACTCACATCCAAACCATAATCATCCCCAGAATTAAAATCAATAGATAAAGAATTCTGATTATCCTCAGAATCTGTATCAGACCCGAACCCAACAAACCGGATTGCATTGGTATGAATACTCACAGAAGACTCAGCCTGACATGATTGAATTCCTGAAACACTCCTCTCAATAAAGAAATCTTCATCATCAACAATAATATTACTGATATTAGAAACAACATTATTGTCATTATCATTAGAATTAGCGTCTATATCTTGAAACCCAGAAATATCTTGACTATCTAAACTAAACCCAAATCCCAGATCAAGCTCTAAATTGTATTCAGAATTCTCCTGGATAACACCGAAACTCGACTCGTTAAGCGAGGAACAAACATCATCATCATCACAAAGCAGTTGGGACTGCTCAACACGTTGCTGAAACAAATCCATAACGAAACTGACCTGGTTATCGCGGTCAGTGAGATCGGGGCTGTTGAGGATAACTGATTCAGGATCTGTAACGGCGTCGTCGTCTTGGTGTGCCAAAGAGAGGATTTTGAAATGGGTGGTAAGCTCAGGTACAGGAAGGAAAGGGTCATCGTGGGGAGAGGAAAAAAAGATAGGAAAATAAGGGTCTACGGTTGAGGTTTGGCTGTTGGTGTTGGTGTTGGTGTTGGTGTTGGTGTTGGCGTCGGCGTCGGCGTCGCGGTAGAGGAGGGAGATATTTGCCATTTACTTTCTGTTCATTCGAAAGAGGTAATTTTCAGATGATGCTGAATTGTGTTGGTGGTTTTGCTGAATTGAATGATAGCTGAACTTAGTGTCCATACTTTAATGACGCTAATAAATTAGTCCCTGTAATCATTAATTTCAATAAGTGATCCTTAAATAATTAATCTTCATTACAAAGAAAGCTAAAGGAGAGCACTCTAGTTAAAGACTCATTCCCAATGTAAATTGGATGTTTTTGTCGGTGTATTGTGCGTGGACATTTACATTTCTTTCGGTCCACTTCAACCCGGATCATTTAGCTAGTTTGTTTATTTTTTTAATAATTACTTGCACAGTGCAATAACTATTTTATCCTTCAAAAAGGACAAAAATCAGGCGTTGCAGGGAGGGGCGATCCAGTAATTAGCTATTTTTATTTTTTTTTCGACTATGTACTATTTGTGCGTCTTCGTATGTGCCGTCCATTTCTGCGCTCACGCGTCTTTCAAACGGTGCGTGCAGCTTACTCCGATGTCTATAAACGCCCAACAGACATCAATAGTGATTTCAGTCCCTTAACGTTGAAATTTGTTTTTCTGACCCTTATTGTTATTATATAAGTTTTGATTTGTTTCAATTTTGTCTTTCAATTGAAATTGATTATATATTATAGTCTTTCTAATTTTCCTTTATTTCCAATGTTATTAAGTTTCTATATTTAATGTCCAAATTTTAACAAAATAATATTTGTTATTATTTCTCTTTTTTTATTCTTTCAGTTAAGTAATTTCTTTAAATATAATAATATTTATTTTCTGTTAATATAGTTAGGTATTGAATTTTGTAAAAGTAATTTCTGTCAAAATTTATGAGTTTTATTTTCTTTTAAATATATCAAACTAATTATATATTTTGGAATGTATTTAATATTAGATATTTAATATATTTATTATATATAACCTAAGTTTTATTGAAAAACATTAACATCATTGCTCTAGAATACTTATACTATAATAATATAAAAGTTAAAAAAATATAGAATTTTTTTCTCTAACAATAATTATGTTATCACCAATTTTTATTATTTCCACTATTATTAAGGTTTTTTTCATATCTACATTTTAATTCTGTTTATGATCATTTCAAAAATTATTTTATTTGTTTTTATTTTTTAGTTCAAATAATTTCTGAAAATCTAATAATATGTTTTGTTTTGTCATTTATTTAGTTTTTTAGTTGCTTTTCTATTAATATTATAAGGTCTTAAAATTTCTTATTATTATAGATAATACATTCAATATAATAATAATAATAATTATTTGTAATATTTTTTTCCCTAATCAATATGTGAAACTAATTATATATTTTGATATTTATTTAATATCAGAACCTTCATATATATATAATAGTTTTTTTTATCTATATATGATCTTTTTATTATTATTCTAAAACATTTTAAATCTACTAATATTAATAATAAATTTACAATCAGTTTTCTACATAGAAAAAAAATTAATAGATTTTATATAAAAAATTTGGCAATAGCAATATTCAATCATTTTTTGATGGGAAACTTTTTTGTTTCGAATAGATTTTATCAATGATAATTTTGATGATTAAATTTTAAAATAACAACATACAATGCACATAAAATCAATTAATTTTCTACATAGATAAAAACAATTCAGCGCATCGCGAGGCCATATTGCTCGTCTCACCTATATCTCAGTATTACTCCACACTCTATTATGCCACGTGGACAGTCCTCACGTTAGTTGTTGAATGTCCCTTGCTAATATTTTTCTTACCATAAAATTTGTTCTTAAAATATTAAGGTATATATTTAATAAAATAAATTGATAAGCTCATGTAAATAATTTATAAAAAAATTTTAAATTAAAGATTGAGTCAAGAGGTTGAGAAAAAAATATATATTAAGGTATTTGATGTTATATTATATCAAATTTGCTTATTGTGCTATAACATAATTAGCTAACTTAACCCAATTATTAAGTACCCAAATTTGCTTATTGTGCTATAACATAATTATCCATCAAACAATCAAGTAAAGATAACATTAGTACACTTTATAAAAACTCAACATGATTCATATTCAAGAACTCTAAAGGCAACATTAGTATAATATAGAGCAAAAAAGACGAGGATGGTTTAGTTCGTTTTCATGCAATTGGGAGGTTTGGTTGGTCATTATTTAGACATTAGCAGAATTAAACAATCAAGCAAAATTAAAAAAAAAACTAAATTTACTAAGAAAACAAACTTTGGTTTCAAGTAAACATCCACCTTCAGAATTAGAATAAATCATTGAAATGAAACTTCGATTTGTAATCTGATTTTTTTCTTTTCTTAATGTTAGTTACTTAAAACATTTGTTATATAAATAGCTCTAACAAATAAACAATCGTAGTGTCTACACTAATAATTTAGTTCAATGACAGCTTTTAAAACTAAACAAATTGATTAATATATACAATAGAATTGTTCGCAATTCATGTTTATTTTTTGAATGTTCTCCCTAAGATTAATAATATAGATCCATCACAATTATTAAGCTTATTTGCTTCACAAGTTTTTATACCATAACTTTTGTTTTGAAAGCAAATTTAGCAATAGATTATACACAATAATAACTTAGAGATTGTTTTAGCAATTAAAATAACCAATTGATGTGAATCGGCCCAGAAACACCAACAAAGACTTATTGCATGTTTAGGGGCTTGATTCGTGGTTTTGAACGTGTCAACCGAGTCAGAATTGCAAGGACCATTGAAGTATCAAGAGGACACACTAGTACATCATATCTATGTGTAAGAGTGGTCCAACCCAACTTTATTTGGGCCATGAAGTGAGGACAACAAACGAGCCAAAAGAATCCTACTACAACATGAAAACATGGGATTAATGGGCTTGATGGAAGACTAAAAAAAACATTATGGGCTTTATTTAATTTTGTTAGCTACAGCTCAAGGCTTGTTTGAGCTTAATTAAGACTTTGATCTCAGCTAAGATCCAAGGCTTGCTTGGATTAAGGCATGCGCTTTTCATTCTCATCTTTTATTGCTTAAGCTATGAAGCTAATATTCTATAATGAACATTGTCCTAACTCAATTTTTGGGTTACTCTCCAAAATAAAATAAAAATCACAAAACTAAAATATAAGGAGCAAGCGTGGGTAGAAAAATCAAGGTGGAAATTTTGGTTGTTGTCGCGAGTCCAATCGTATCTCTTTGGTTCTAAAAATAGAAAAAAATATAGATTTAAGGCAAAAATAATTTATCGTTGAATGAATATGTGTAAAAACTAAGTTAAACAACATAATTATATTTTTTATGGGTTGATTCGATTTAATCGTCGACAAATTTAAAGTTTAATTATGATCGCGAATTAATTTAAGGTCCAATTGAAGGATTTAATTAAGTGCAAGGACTTAATTATACTTTAAATTGGTTAAATTAATTTTATTAAGGGCTTAGTCAATGAGAAACCAATTTCTTGAATTTAATTTGGGCTCATTTGATGAGAATGGAATTTTCGGAGACCGATTTGAATTTTTAAGTCAATAATGCAAAATCAGGGGCCAAATTGAATGAATTGAGAATTTAACAGTCAATTGAGGGTTAAATCGCGCAATCGGAAACAAGAGACGAAAATAAAAAAAAGCGCACATTTAAGGTTGCTGTTGAAATTTTGATGGGGATACAATTGCATAAAATTAAAACTAATTGGGGGTGCGATTGAACCAGTCAAACATTGAGGGACCAAATTGTATTTTTCAAACACAAATTTGGCATGTCCCTGCACTGTTCCGGCACCTGAACAGTGTAGGAACATGCCCTGCATTCCCTCAGGCCTCTGCGTTTTTGCAGAGGCCACAACACACTCCCCAACCCTCTGCAAAATGCAGAGGGTAACAACCTCATGCAATATGCATGACGAACAGTTGCATTTTTTTCCTATAAATACAACCGTTCACAGCATGCACCGAGAGAAAATGGGGAGAAACGAGAGAAGAAAGGAGAGAAAAATGGTAGGGAAAAGAGAGGGGACATGAAGAAAAAAAAAAGAAAAACAGAGAGGAGAGAGAAAAATTCAAGAAGACAGAAAATTTCACGTGATTTTTTTCCTTGCATCTGTTCTCCTTCACTCTCCCTCACTGTTTTCATTTTCCTTCTCTCTCTCTAAAATAATAACAGACCCAAAGCTCTTCTCTCTCTCTCCCTCTCATCCAGCCAACCACCATCATCGTCGACCACCCATATCCCTCCTCGACATCATCGACGTCTTCCTCTCGACTCCTGCAGGTCAGCCATCTTCTCCATTTAAAAAAAAACATAGCAACCCCGAGTAGCCACACAGCCCCGCCAATTTCCGAATCTCCGTTCGGCCACCTCGGGCCTTCATTTCCGACGCCACCACGACCAAAAGAACCAGCTCAACATCCTCTACACAAAGGTACTAATCGTTTCACCTTTCTTCATACTCCAAAATCTCCATTTTTACTATGCATCATCCCATTTTCATGCAATTTGTCTCGGTTACTGCTCACTGAACAGTAATCGAGTCAAAGCCCAGCCCACAAACTCTAGGCTTCCAGCCCACAAACTTTGGGCTTCTAGCCTGTGAGGACTGGAAGCCCAGCCCATAAAATTTGGGCATCTAGCCCGTGAGGACCGAAGGCCCAGCCTAAAAACATTTAGGCTCCTAGCCCAAAACCATTTGGGCTTCCAGCCAGTGAGGACTGGAAGCCCAGTCCATTACACTTTGGGCATCCAACCCACAAATGCTGGAAGCCCAACCACACCCTTCTAGACTTCCAGCCCGTGAGGACTGGAAGCCTAGTCCACTAAGGTTGGGTTGTCAGCCATAGTGGGCTGACAATCCTAAAAAAAATTAAAAATTAAAAATGCAAATTGATAAAGAAAAAAAAAGTATTTTGTTTACTACTATCATTATAACATATAAAAAAATAAAAAAAAAATGTATTTGTTTTTTGTGCATACGGGCAAATTTCATGATTTTTCCATACATATTTTTCGTAAAAATTATGTTGTATCTTTCTCATATTTTGAAACAAAAATTGGATATTATAACCGGTTTATGATTATCCATTGGAATTTGACCAAAATGTAAAAAATGATTATAAATATTTTTGTTTCATCTATTAGGGTGTAAATTTACATTGTAAAGTACACTCGCGGATAAAAAAATAATAATTTTTACTACGGTGTAAATTTATATTGTAAAGTACACCCGTAGATAAAAACAAATTTACTACGGTGTAAAATTACACTATAAAGTACATCCGTAGATAAAAAAAAATTGAAAATACAGTGTAAAAAATTTAACTTAGAAAAACAATCAAATAACAATGCGTCTTCCCCTTGCCCAACAAGTCCCCTTATCCTAGACTCTCGCAGACCAATAGGTTCCTAGTAACCTTAATACTAGGTGGCGACTCCTTAGAATTACAGATCGTAAATTTTACAGTTATAAAACAACCCCCATTTCACCGTGCGTTGTTGTCTCCCGAACCACAAGGATGATAGCGGGCACGAGCGCATCAAAAATCGTCGTCGCGACAAACATTGTCATTATCAAGAATCTGGTGCTCATTAGTTAAAACCAATGGCAACTCCTCCGATAATCTTCAACAATTATCTTTTCATTAAATCCAGTATCCTTCAATGGAATCTAGTTCAACATCATAATCTTTCATTAAATACTAGCTTCGATAGAAATCGATTTCCTTAATTGGTAACCAGACATAATCCAAATTTGGCAATACCTTAGTGAATACCAACTTGAATTCAAAATTTTGGCTTCCTTTAGTGAAAACCAAGATACTCCAAATCTAATATCCCTTAGAAGATATTAACTTAACCTTTAATATATAACTCATCTTTGACACAAATATTTTAATATCTACGTGTCGAGTGTGATTTCATTGTCATATAAATATATGTTTTTGTTATTTGTCACTATTTTTAATTTGATAAATGAAAAAATCAGGTTACAACAATTTAAATAATAAAAAATATTAATTATATCTCTTGAGTTTTTCACGGCTACTAGAATTATGGGTTGACTTCTCAAGTTACTCGGGTTTAACAATATTATAATCATTATATAACCAACACAATCTAGTCTATAAATGAGCGTATCACTTGATGAAGTTGGACCATCATAGCAAGGTTGTCAAAATTTGATTTTACGAGTCAACTCGGATAGAAAAATCGATTTTGGTCAAACTCGGTCAATATCGTAAAATCGGACCGGATCGGTCGGATTTTACGATCCAAGTTTTTCTTTATTTTAAAACCAAATCATTAAATCCATCTAATCACCTCTTATATTTATAGACAAAAATATTTACCTTCTTATTTCTTATCCGATGTGGGATATTTAAAGAAGAAAACATTTCAATTGATGCTTGGATGAAGAGTGGAGAGTGGATGGAGACTAGGGTATTTAACAAGAGAAAATTTAAGAAACAATTGTATTTATCCGATGTGGGACAACATCGGACAAATCACTCTTGAAAATCAATAATATTAACTTTAAAATTTATACTTAATTTTTTTTACTTTAAATTAAAAAAATGATGTTTTAAATCATTTTCATATCCTGATGTCAAAATAATTTGTTGGAGTTTGAGCTAGTACTAGTAATATATATGTTGACTGTTGATACCACTATTAGTACTGATAATCCTTTCAATAATAATACTTTTGATAAATATATTAAAAATAACGAGAAAAATAACGAACATAAGACTGATTTTAATTTATATAGCATATCATCAAAATGTTTATTTTAAATTTATTAGTTTTCACCTAATGAAATTCTATGGACATAATTATTTTGTAATGTATTTTTAAATTATTTTGAATTATATATGAATATTAACTAGTGAAGTTTTATAGCCATAATTATGTTGTATTGTATGCAGAAATATTTTACTTACGATTTTATGATTTTTCTATCCACATGATTTTACGATCCGAGTTTTGAACCCCTTTACGTGTCGTGTCAAAATCACTATTTTGACAACCTTGCATCACAGACAAATTGTAAATCTTACTCAGAGAGAAGTTAAGAGAGATGCTCTCCCCTCCCCACCCAACCTGATCCGCCATGGAACCTCCCAGCTCACCCGACCCATAGCTTCCCTTTTCCCTCTTATCTCGCCTTAGCTCCCTTGCACCTTCTAGTCTCCTTCTTGCTTAATTTTTCTTGGTCCCTTTTGTTGTTTTAATTTATGCTTCCGTCGTTTTGCCCGCCAGCAGATTCAAAATTTTCCTCCCCTTGTTTTGCCCTTGAGATCTGTTTTCAAAATTTTTCAATCATGGTCTTCCGTCGTTTTGCCCAACCATCGTTTTCTTCACGGTGTTTTCAAATTCGTCTCTGTTTTGAATTTGCAATATTCGTCTTCTTCACGTCGTCTTGCCCTACCAGGTTTAGCGTCTCTATTTTAAATTTTTCAGCCATTTTCTTCCCATCGTTTAGCGATCCTCTAGCTTTGTTTTTCAAATTTTTCAGTCATTCTCTAGTTTTTTATTCTCTTTCTCTTTTGCCCTTTTTCCCATTCGATTTGTTGTGCCTTTCATTTGTTGTCCCAGCTCTCATCCATTTTGCAGCTTTGTCTTTTACGTGTCTATTTTCGTTTAGGTCCCCTCTATTTCGGTGTTGTGTTGTTGCTCAGTCCATTGGTCAGATTTGTTCCCATGACCAAGAAAAAAACTAAGAAAAAATCCATTCCCTCCAGCCAAAAACCAGCTACCCTTTCAGCAACCATAGAAAATCTCAAACCTATTTTGGCCGACTTTCTCCCTAGTGTTTTGGGTAAGATCCCTACTGATCCAGTTGATGCCACTCCTCTTAGCCCCATGCTCTCCTCGGCTGATTCTTCTTGTGCGGAGGATTCGGATGATGGTGAATCTTCAAGCTATGCAAAATCTAATAGCTCGGGTGACACCTCTGATTCGGAGTCCAAATCAGCTCCCCGACCCTCCGATGCGATCCGAGTTGGCTGCTGCGAAGACTTCAATGAAAGGGTTATCTCCCCACCACAAAAACACCTCCAACCGAGGAGTCTGCAAAGCATGCCACCGAGAAACCCGCTGAAAAATCTGCCAAGCAACCAGCTAAGCAGGTGCGAGTAACCCGAAACATAACTCTTCTCCCCTAGGGCAATGGTAAATTTTATATGCATCTAATCGTAGCTCTTCAATCTGCCCAAAATTGAATTTTTTTCCTGAGTTATCTGCCGCCAATGAATGTCCCTTGCTTGTTCAAGACTTGGAAGCAAAATGTGATGTGTGGAAATCTTGTTTAATTGGATATATTTCGGGGAAATTTCCTGGGTATAAGGCTCTACATGCTGTCATTGCAAACTCTTGGCATTGTGCTGCTGAACTGAATCTCCATGAATCCGGATGGTTGATTTATAAGTTTCATAACGAAGATGATAAACTTGCTGTTTTGAGAGGGGGTCATTACCTTGTGTTTGGTAGGCCTTTGATTTTGCGTGAAATGCCTGAATTTTTTAACTTCAATTCAATGGAGATGTCCATTGTTCCAGTGTGGGTTAAATTGCCAAATTTGCCTTTGAGATGTTGGTCTGAAAATTGTCTGTCCAAGATTGCTAGTATTGTTGGTAATCCAATTTAATGTGACATGTTAACCTCTTCCATGACTCGGTTGTCCTATGCCCGTGTTTTAATTGAAATTGATCTTCGCAAGAAGTTGCGTGAATCTATTAATATTTGCTTGCCGAATGGTGAAATGATTGAGCAACAAATTATTACGAAACTCTTCCAAAGTTTTGCACTTATTGCAAAGTCCTTGGGCACATGGTTGCAACATGTTCTAAATATGCTAAGAGTTGCGAAAAAGAGAATGGGAAGGGTGTTGAGAGGGCTGTTGAAAGTGCCCTAAGCACCGGACAAACGAACAATTTTAATGCTCATGGCAAGGGGTTGCCGCAAAGGATGTTAATGTGCAAGATAAAAGGCTAAAATAGGGGATTCCGGACATCGTCGAAGCCTCTGCTGCAGGTGGTGAATGGGTACTTGTTAGGAAAAACAGAAAAGTATTAGACATCATAAGAAGATAATGGTTGACGGTGTTGGGGCGGTAGAGTCAACTCCGAATGGCGTGGCGACTAAGGCTAGTGTGGTCGACTCTCTTGTGGTCTGCTGGGGATAATCTTGTTTTGGCTACTAGGGCTAGTGTGGTCTGCTGGGGTGGTTGCTAGGGCTAGTGTTGTTTTGATAGTTGGGGTTGTGAGTGGCGTGGTCTGCTGGAGAAAATTCTGGTTCGGCAGCTGGAGCTGGGAGTGGAGTTGCAGGTGTGGGATTTGCCATCGAACCTTTGAGTGAAGTTGTAGGCGTGACGACTAGGGCTGCTAGGAATGACTCTCTTGTGGATGTTGGATCCGATCATAATATGGCAACAGATGATAGCCTCGGTTAAGCCTCCCTATAGGGCTGATGGTAGGTCGCAAAATCATATAAACAAGGTCCAAAATGGCCGCAAAGGGAAGCATATTGTGGAAGGTAATCATGGAGTTACTACTAGACAGGGATCAAAATCCAAATCTTCATCTAGCGGACAAGGTAGGACCCTCCATACTAATCCTGCTTTATGATGATAGTTCACTGCTGGAATGTTAGGGGATTGAATAGTCCCCTAAAACAGCATGAGATTGTGAATCTCATGAAGAGAAAGAAAGTTGATGTATGTGGTCTATTAGAAACCAAAATGTCTTCGTCTAAGGTTGAAACTATGCAAAAGCTTAGATTGAAGCACTGGAAGTTTTTAACAAATGTGGTCGTGTCTTCTTCATCCAGAATTGTTGTTTATTGGAATCCAAATACTGTTGTGGTGATTTTTGTTGATTGCGCCTCCCAAGGTATTCATGTCACTATTCGATGCCTTGTGAGTCAAATCAGGTTTTATGCCAGCTTTGTTTATGGCCTGCATACCATTGTGGCTAGGAGGGCTTTATGGTCTTCTCTCCGTCGTTGGTCCCTTGTTGGTCCTTGGATGATTTTGGGTAACTTTAACTCTATTTTGTCCTAGGATGATACGTTGAATGGGAGTGTTGTTTCTGTTTATGAGACTGCTGATTTTCATAAATGTCATCTTGAGTTGGGTTTGTGTGATCTTCCTTATACGGGTTGTCATTACACCTGGTCTAATGGTTTTATTTGGAGCAAAATTGACAGGGTCCTGGTCAATCCCCTTTGGTCTACCCTTCACCAATCTACTTATGTCCATTTTGGTAATCAAGGGGCCTTCTCTGACCACTCGTTTGCTACTGTTAGGCTCAATCCTCAAGAGACGGGTCATCGCAGTTTTAAATTCCTGAACATGTGGTATTCTCACTCTGATTTCTCCTCTACTGTTTCTGAAGGTTGGAACAGGTAATTCTTGGGGTCTGCTATGTTTTCCTTTTGTAAGAGGCTTAAGTCGCTGAAAGGCCCCCTTAAACGGCTAAATGAGAAGCATTTCGATCATATCTCCGAGAGGGTGTCTCGTGCGACTATGGATTTGGATATTGTGCAAGTCGCCCTTCATGGAGATCCCAATAACCAGACATCCTGCTCTTGAGGATAAAAGGCTCGATTACATCTTCTTCGACTCAAGTCGATGAGAAAAGATGTTTTTGGCCAAAAGCTTAAATATACTTTTCTGAAGGACAATGACAGAGGCACTAGTTTCTTTCATGCGTTGATGAGTCAGAGGAATAGTCGCAGCTTTATTTCGACTATTCGGAAAGGGATGGCTCTCTTACTTCTTCGGAGAGTGAGGTTGGTGCTGAATTCGACCAATTTTTTCAGAATCTCTATGGAAACTCTAGACACACCTTGCCTCCGGATAATGATGTTGTTCTTCGAGGCCCGTGCCTTTCTAATAGCTCTAATGAGATCCTCTTAGCTTCTGTCACTCGTGATATTATTCAGAAGGCTTTGTTTGGTATTGGAAATGACAAAGCCCCGGGGCCAGATGGATTCGCGATCGTATTTTTTAAAGTCGCTTGGCATATTATTGGAGAAGATTTTTGTTGGGTAGTTCAGGATTTTTTTCGATCTGGGAAATTGCTTAAGCAGATCAATCATGCTGTCATCTCGCTTATTCCTAAATCAGCTCATGCAGCCTCTCCTGGTGACTTTAGGCCTATCTCCTGCTGCAATGTGCTATATAAGGTTATTTCTAAAATTCTAGCTGATCATCTAGCTCTTGTCTTGAAGGATATTATTAGCCCTATGTAGAATGCCTTTCTTGGTGGTCGGGCTATGTCGGATAATATTAATCTTGTGCAAGAGTGGTATTCGCCAAGGTGATCCCCTATCTCCGTATCTCTTTATCACTTGCATGGAGTATTTTTCACGTATGCTTAAAGGAGTTTCAAGGCAGCAACCTTTTCGTTTTCATCCTCACTGCAAGCCTGATGATATTTCACATCTTGCATTTGCTGATGATATTCTGCTTCTGGCTAGAGGAGATAAAGCTTCTATCACTGCTCTTCTTCATCAGCTAGAGGTTTCTGGGCTGGAGATTAATAATTCAAAATCATCCATTTATTTCGGTGGGGTTGGTACTGCTTTAAAACAAGATATCATTCTTGCCACAAATTTTTCTGAAGGATCTTTTCCCTTCAAATATTTGGGAGTTCCTCTCAGTCCTCATCGGTTGCTAGTCTCTCAATACTTTCCTCTTACTTATAAGCTAAAAGCCACGGTTCAGAGTTGGGTGGGTAAACATCATTCCTTCGCGGGAAGATTGGAACTTTTGAAATCGGTTCTATATGGTATGATTCAGTTCTGGCTAAGTATCTTCCCCCTTCCGGATACTGTTATCAGGGACATTATTCGCGTTTGCAGGAACTTTCTTTGGTCTGGTACTGTGGAAAAATCCCACTCTACTTTGGTTGCTTGGAAGACTGTTTGCTTACCTAAGGAGGAAGGTGGTTTAGGGCTTTTTGATATTAAAGCCAGGAATCGCAGTTTCTTGGTTAAGCATATCTGGAATATTCATTTACAAGCAGATTCTCTCTGGGTTAAGTGGATAAATCATTATTATCTGCCGGGCCACTCCGTTTGGGATGCCCAAGTTTCGAAAGTTGATTCCCCTCTCTGGAAGGTATTAGTCTCCTTAAAAAATCAGATTGTGGAGGATCTTGGTAATAGTTCATCTGCTATTGCTATGATATCTTCTTGGCATGCAGGGGAAGGATGCCTCTCGGCTAAGGCTTATGACTATTTTAGGCTCAAAGGCAGAATTGTTCATTGGGATAGGGTGGTGTGGGAGCAGTGGTCTTTGCCAAAGCGCTGCTTTGTGTTGTGGCTTGCGGTGTTGGGAAAACTCAGAACTAAAGACCATCTTCACTTCATTCCAGCAGATCCTAGTTGTGTTCTCTGTAATCAGGATCAGGAATCTCATCGGCATTTGATCTTTAAATGTTCTTGGACCACTTCTTTGTGGACCAATATGGTTCACTGGCTTCACATTCAACACCGAATAAGCTCCCTTTCTAGTGCTCTGCTAGTTCTTCGTCCCAAGCAGAAGCTCTTGACCTCCAAAATACGGAGAGCCTTTCTCTCCATTTTGGTATATATTATTTGGGAAGAGAGAAATAAAAGGCTATTTGAAAAAACTTTCTCTTCGATAGAAAAGGTCTTCAGGAGATTCCAGGTGTTGTTCTTCACGGTGTTTTATTTTCATGAAAAAGACCATCTCTCCATTGATGTGGGTTGATTATGTTCCTTTCGTGCGGGAGCTGTGGCTGTTTGCTTCTTGGTTTGGTTTTGGTTAAAGAGGTTCAGATTGTTAGATCTTTTGGTTTCATGGGGGTTGCCTCTTTAGGCTTGGTTAAGAGTTTTTATTGACGTTGTTGCTTTCATTTGCTTCTGTGTTGTATCCTGGCCCCTAACCTATGTAATTGGGTTGTGGGCAGGATCTTTGTTTTTTCTGTTATTTTGGTTTTCTTGGGCTTCGGGAGCATGTTCCCTTGTAGGCCCTTTTGTATATTATTCTTCTCTGTTCCTGTTGTTTTTTCAGCTTGTTTTTATTCTTTGATCTATAAAATCTTACCTTTGATTAAAAAAAAGCTATAAATTTTACTCAAAACTTTTTCATATTAAATAATAGTCTTAGTCTATGAATTCTTTCCATATTTATTAAAGACTAATAATTTGATTTACAGATCCGCGTTACCTGTATAATCCCTAGATAAATTGTTTTAAAAAAACTAGAAAACCTTGGAGAATCATTGTGGACCTGGATACAATTTCCTATTCTCCACAACATCTATTCATGCATAGCTCTTTACAGGGTGTTGGGTTTTCTATTGCTGCATTATGGATTTCTTTATTCGACTGCTTCTTTTATGTGCAAGTTCACCTCTGTACTAGGCTTCGTAGAGATGCATGTGGGTGCTTCTTATTGGCTAGAAAAATAGGAGGTTGTATGGGGGTTGGGCTCTTTGAGTTGACATCCATTTAATGCACATCGAGGTTGGCATGTTGCTAGGAATATTCTTTGTGGAGTGTACAACTGTCCTGTTTTTCTTGGGCAGGAAGTTTAGGTTCATTGTGATGGGTTAGTTTGGGTGGTCGTTTTTGGGTTGGATTGTAATATAATTTATATGATAATGGTGCAATGTATTATTGTAGAAAAAACAAGATGGAGTTAAAAAGGAAGCATAAAAGATATATTTGTCTTTTGCTCACAAAAAAATATGACTTTTTTTATCTAATTATGTTTCATCAAACAAGCTAATCAAACAAGCCTTCACAAAAGGTATTCATAAGCATTCTCTCTAGTAAGTGAGTATGTTAACATTCAGGGCATCCGATTCATCATGAAATTAAGCATCCTGGTGAACATGTTCTTTATCTTCTATAATTTTTTGTTTTTATTGGGTGTGTAGATTCTATAAACTTGAGTCTTTTGGGGACCTATATTTCAACTTAAACATGAATGTGATGATTTACAAAATAAATGTTAGATCAAATTCATAATACATATGCTAATATATATTGGATATGGATTAGCCTTTCTACACTGCTTCATGACTTCCATGATCCTTCGGCAAGATTTTGAAGTCTAATTGATTGTTGTAAAGGAGCATTTACCAAGTTTTGTTTATCATGGTTTAATTCTAAAGCACCTTAGAAAGAAAAGTGGAATGTAACCCTCTAATAAATAATAAAAGAATTCATACATAATTTGAAAAATTAGAATTCAAAAGCCATATATACACAACTACATATAAAAGGCATCTCCTCTATTGGATATGTTTTTAATAAAAGATGTGATGGCGTTTATGTGATCTTGATATTGTACAACATCATATTTAATTTGTGTGATCACACTACCATGATTCACCATTTTATCGATGAAATATCTGTTGAAATTCATGTACTTTTTGTTAGTAATTTTTCCTAATAACCACATAAACAAAAATCTTTTGTCGTTAAACCCTTGTTTGCAATTTCTTTTCTAGTCAATGATTCCCTCGTAATTGAATATACCGATGGAAATACCAAAGTTAATTTCATCATTATATTTTATTGTTGATGTCGTCGGTATATGTCATTTGTGATTCCATCGTTAACATTTCATCGGCAATTTCATCAGTATCTATCATTGTTGGTGTCATCTTAAATATTCTTATGGTATATACATCGGTAATTGTGATATTTTAAGTAATTACTATCCAACTCTTTGGAAAATACTGACAGAAAATTTCTTCAACAATTTTTTCACTACTATTTTAATTTTTTCAAAAAAAATTTAAAAACTAATTTAAATAAATTAAAAAGAAAAATATATTTCTAATTAGATAAATAAATTAAAATTAAAATATTTTTTATACATTATTAAATTTTTCACATTTAGAATTCAAATACAATAAATTTAAAAATAGAGGTAGCGCTAGAGGAGAAGGAGGTTGGTCAGGACCGCTAGTTATAGAAGGAGGAGCACATAGATCAGCCTAATATGTTTGCATTTGCATAATTATTTGGCACAATTATTCATTAATCTCAACATGAAGCTCTATTGTCTCACCACACACTTTCTTACCTAATATCACTTGGAACTTCAAAGTTTACGTGAACAAAAACAATTTCAATATGTTTCAATGGTCAAAACACTATGGGATGCCTGCAAATTCTTAGTGTAGAGTTAGAGAGTCCATATACCAAATTCTATAAAGTCCACCAGACAATCCTACCTCCAACCGCACATTTGGATTGAAATTTGTTTGTGTCGAAGGATCCTCCATGTATTTTGCCTTCAACCAGCTATTATATGTTTTCTAAACAAAATTAAAAATAGTAAAAAAATACAATAAAATAGTAACTTAAGAAAAAAAATTGAAGAATACCAAAATATCATGAATTGATGAGTCAACTATCTATAAACTACTGTTACACTCTTTTTTAGCGGTCTCTACTTTCCACATGTGTCTCAACAAAAAGCTTCATCAGTAATGGATCATGTTCAAGACTTATAGACTGTAAAAAAAAAAATTGTCAGTAACAGATATTAAGAAAAAGAACTGAAAACAAAAAAAAGTAATTAAATAACATCTACCATGTGTTTCATATGTGATACGAATGACATTAAGTTGTGGGTGTGTATGATAACGGAACCTAGAATACACTAGTTCTGGTTCTGCTCATCGGAATGTGAGTGTTGCGTGAAATGCTCAGATGTCACATGCTTAATGTAATTAGTCCATATTGCCTCAGAGATGTATAGTGATGAATTTCTTCTAGACTGCCATATACTTCCATTCTAGAAGCTTCTTTACTCATGTCATCACCCAATATCTAGGTTACTCCCATCTATCCAAAAATAAAATAAAAAGAGTCGGTGTTGGTAGAAAAATCAATGTGAATTTTGGTTATTTTCACTAGTCCGATCGTATCTCTCTTGTCCCAAAAAAAAGAGGAAAATACAAATTTAAGGCAAAAATAATTTATCATTGGATAAATCTCTGTAAAAGTTAAGTCCAGAGATATAATTATATTTTTATAGGCCAACTTGATTTAATCATCGGCCAATTTAGAAGTATAATTATATTTGGAAATTAATTTAGGATTCAATTGAAGGATTTAATTAAGTTTAAGGACTTAATTATACTTTAGATTGGTCTCATCAAATTAATTAAGGGTTTAATTGATGAAAAATCAAGTTCTTGAGCTTAATTTGGGTTCAGTTGAGAAGCTTGGAATGTTCGGAGACCGAATTGAATTTTTCCAATCCAATTGTGCGAAATCAAGGGTCAAATTGAAGACAATTGAATTTTAATGGTCAAATTAGGGATCAAATTACACAAATCCAAAATAGAGGATCAAATTGAAAAGGATGTGTAAATTCAAACTCTATAAATATAGTTGTCTTGATTTGTAAAAGGGGGGCCCAAAAGATTAAAAAAAGGGAAAAATCCAAAAAACCTAAGATCTCAAAACCCTAAGAAACCTTAACTTTTTTGCTATCTTTTGAGGTTGCAGCCGCCAGCCCCTTAGAAGGCACCTGCAACCTCCTCTCGTCCTTTCCTTTCTCTTTTTTTCCTTTCTCCAGCGAGCCACTCACTGCCTTCCTCTCTCCTTTCTCCTCCTCACGGGCGAGCCACCTTTCCACCTCCCTTCCCATGAGCTCCTTTCTCTGGAGAACTGACCAATCAGCCCCTACTTTCTTTCCCATCAGTTGCTCCTTTCGATTGCCTCAACTCTCCCCTCCAGCGATAGCAGCATCTCCTCTCTGACAGCCCCCACATCTCCTCTCCAGTCGTCGGTGGCCAACTCGTCTGCGCCAACGGCCTCCCTTCTCTTCCTCTTTGGCTCTCCCTAACGAATCTGCCTCCTGGCCACCACAGCACCCCTAGTTGACTCCGCCTTTTGCCTACCCTGATCGACCACCCAATAGCCCTCCATGGTGTTTCTCTCCCTCTTCATTCGTCGGTGGCTAACTCCTCTATGCCGACGTCTTTCTTTCTCTTTCCCGAAGGTAGCCTCACTCCATCTCATCACCCCCATGACATTTCAGCTGCCATTTGAAGGAAAAACAACAGATATGAGATCTGCAGAAAATGATCATTTCTTGTGTTGTTGTGTTTGTGTTTTTCTCTGTGTTTGCAAGTCACTATGAATGACATTACCGGCGAGAGAAGGAAGGGAAGAGGCAGATCCACCCCTTGTCATGTTGCATTTTTTCTCCATGGCGGCATGTGGAACCACGCGCCACCAGTGACGGCAGCACGTGGGATGACGCGCCACTTATCTCCTACACGACTCCAACTATCAACAGTGTTTATGGAGGTTTATTTTGTATTTTTTTTAGATGTTGCTCATGGGATGACGCGCCACTTATCTCCTACACGACTCCAACTATCAACAGTGTTTATGGAGGTTTATTTTGTTATTTTTTTAGATGTTTATGTGTTTATTTTAAATTGTTATTATTTTTATTCCTTGTTCATGTTATGTAATTGTAAAATGTAACAAAAAATAATAATGAAAGAAAGAATGGGGGTGTGTGTTACATTTAAAAAAAACATAAAAATTGCATTTCAAAAATAAAAAGAAAAAAAGAAAAATATTTTATTTTCGTTCATACGGCCGGATTCCAAGGTTTTTCACACCATATTTTTCATAAAAAAAATATGTTGCATCTTTTTCATGTTTTAAAGAGAAATTGGATATTGTAACCAATTTACAATTATCCATTGGAAGACGGCTAAAATGTCAAAAATATTTTAATAATTATTTTGTTTTATCTATCACGAAGTAAAATTATATTGTAAAGTACACTCGTGGATAGTTAAAAATGAGATTTTTTAAATGCAATGCAAATTTTATTTTGGTTAGTCTCTCAACCCGCAATGAGGTAGAGATTCTCTCACAAAGAGAAATATACATCGAACCTTAGAAAAAGACCAATTAAAATGACTTAGGAAAAACATTCAAACAACAATGCAGCTTAGGTAGAGTGCACTGGGTGTGATGCATCTTCCCCTTGCACAACAAGTCCCTTCAGTTTATTGTTATTATAACTATATATTAGTTACTATAACAATAAACTGTTACTGTAGAAATCCAACTGATCAACAACAATAAACTGCCACTGTAAAGATCCAAGATACAACATTCCCTCCCTTAAACTGCACTCAGTTTACATTTGGAACTTCACATACACCCAACAGACTTCGTAGTCTCTGAAACACTTCTAACTTGAGAGGTTTTGTCATGATATCTGCTACTTGGTTCTGAGAATTGCAATGGCTCAAGTTGACCATTTTAGTCTTCACCAGTTCTCGCAAAAAATGAAACCTGATGTCTATATGCTTGCTTCTGCCGTGAAGAACAGGGTTCTTAGAGAGTTTAATGCTTGAACTGTTGTCACACAAGATTGTAGTGTGATCCTTCTACTTATACCCAAGCTGCTCCAAAACTCTTCTTAACCACACACACTGACACGCACGAGAAGCTACTGCAATATATTCTGCTTCAGTGGTTGATAAACTGACAACTGGTTGTTTTTTAGAGATCCATGACACAGCTCCAGAACTAAGAATGAACACACTGCCAGTAGTACTTTTACGATCATTTAAATCTCCAGCAAAATCACTATCAGAGTAGGCTATGAGTTCCTTGTAATCCCCTTTCTTGTACAGGATCCCCATATTTACAGTACCCATCAAATACCTCAACAATCTTTTTGCTGCCAACCAATGCTGCTCTGTTGGACATGACATAAATCTGCTTATAAGGCTCACAGAGAACATTAAATCAGGCCTGGTTGCAGTCAAATACATAAGACTACCAACCACCTGCTTATACATATTTGTGTCAACCTTAGCCCCTTCTTCATCCTTCAATAACCTGCAGCCTGGAACAATAGAGTTCCCAACCAAGTTGCATTTATCCATGCCAAACCTTCTTAGAATATCAACAGCATCTTCTTTGATAGATATAAATCCCTTCAGGATTCTGTAACACTTCAATTCCCAGGAAGTATCTCATTCTTCCCAAATCTGACATGTCGAATTCCAACATCATCATCTTCTTGAATTTTTCACACATGTCCCTGTTATTTCCAGTAAAAATCAAGTCATCAACATACAAACTTACAATCAGTATTTTGTTTCCTTCCCCTAGCTTGGTAAATAATGTGTGCTCACAGTAACACTTCTCGAATCCTTCTTTAGCAAAATAAGTTTCAATTTTGCTATACCAAGCTCTAGGGGCTTGCTTGAGTCCATACAAGGCCTTATTCAGCTTATAGACCTTGTGTTCCTCTCCCTTTTTTTCATATCCTTGGGGCTGCTGCACATAAACCTCTTCACTCAAATCACCATGCAAAAATGCACTCTTTACGTCAAGCTGGGATATGCTCCAATTCTGTTGAGCTGCTAGAGCAATGATTAGGCGAATGGTGTCTAATCTCGCAACAGGAGCAAACGCCTCAATGTAGTCCACCACATACTGTTATGCATATCCTTTTGCCACCAGTCTGGCCTTGCACTTATCAATTTCACCATTTTCATTCAGTTTAGTCTTGAATATCCACTTGACTCCAATGCTATTCACCCCTTCAGGCAGAGAAGTCAAGTACCACGTATTGTTGCGTTCAATAGCTTCAATTTCAGTGTTCATTACATCTATCCACTTCTTGCTTTTCACAACTTCCTCAAATGTAGAAGGGTCTCCTTCTGTGAGAATCATCATAGCATTCAGTTCTTCATCTTCTGACAAATTCTCCCGTCTCATAATCTTTCATCCAGTGTGGGGTTCTTCTTACCCTCCCTGAAGATGATCCATCAAGCACACAATCTGCCACACTTGGTTGATTAGTCGTGTGGCTTGATCCAGCTTCAGCAGCCACACCTTCTGTGACACTGGGTTGTATGTGCAGATGACTAGGTTCAGCTTCAGACTCTTCATTATTTCCATTCTCATTAATCCCAGTTCCAGCCTCTTTATTGCACTCTGCCTCTCCTGGTTGACCATCATCATCTAGTTCCTCATTACCACATTCCAGTACATCTGCGTGGTTTCCTTCTGCATTCTTGTCCCAATTCCATCCTTTGTGCTCTTAAAAAACTACATCCCTGCTCACTATTATTTTCTTAGAGACAGGTTCAATGAGTCTATAGGCTTTAGACTCATCACTTACTCCCAGCAGTACACATGGTATGCTCTTATTGTCCAATTTGATCCTTCTTTGATCAGGTACATGTACGTGAGCTAGGCAACTAAAAACTCTTAAATAGCTCACTGAGGGCTTCACACCACTCCATACCTCCTCAAGTGTTACATATTTGATAGCTAGAGTAGGACTTCTATTGAGCACATGCACACACCACCTCACAGCTTCAGGCCAGTAGGCCTTTGGAACTTGTTTGTCTGTGAGAATGCATCACACTAAATTCATCATGGTCCTATTCTTCCTCTCAGCCACTCCATTTTGCTGTGGAGTGAAGGCTGAGATTAACTGCCTAGCTATGCCATGTTCATTACAAAACTCCTGGAATTCATTTGAGGTGAATTCGCCACCTCTATTTGTCCTTAGACATTTGATGTAAGTCCCTATTTCCTTTTCAACACATGCCTTAAATCTTTTGAACATTGAAAAGGCCTCTGATTTTTCATGCAGAAAATAGGTCCATGTTTTGCGACTGAAATCATCAATTAGGCTCAGAAAATACCTCTTGTGGCTATTGGATTCTGGTCTTATGGGTCCACATAGGTCTGCATGTACCAGTTGCAACCTTTGCGATGCTCTCCATAAGCTTTTCTTGGGAAATAATTCCCTGTGTTGTTTTCCTGCCAAGCAAGTTGTACACACTTTTCCACCATTGGTTGCATCAGCTATCCCAGCAGTAGGCAGTCCTCTGACCATTTCTCTGGTTTGAAGAGTTTTCAAACCAGTGAGGCTTATGTGAGCAAATCTGCAGTGCCACAGGAAACCTTCTTCCTCTGTCATGGCTTGAAGACAGGTTGTAACTTTGGGTATCATTGGTATCATGGCAACACACACACCAAACATTCTGTTTGGACTCATATCTGATTGCATGATTATGCCTCTAGTTGGATGAAACACTTTACATACTCCATGCTTGATCACAATTGTCACCTCTTTGTCTTGAAGTTGCCCCATGCTTATCAAGTTGTTTTTCAAGTCAGGTATATAGTATACCTCAAAAATCACTTGGATGATTCCATTTACTTCCATTCTCACATTTCCCTTCCCCATCACCATCATTGTGTAGTTGTTGCCTAACTTCACAGTATGTCTGAATTGTTCATCCATAGAAGAGAACCCTTCTTTATTGCCACTCATATGATTGTTGCATCCTGAATCTAGGAACCAGACCTCCACTGTCTTCTCAAGAGTGTTTTCTTCATGTGTCATCAGTAGTAGTTCTTCTCCATCACTTGTTTCAGGATAGCTGACTCTTCTTGTTCCAGTCTCCACTGTCTTTTTACATATTCTTCCCTCACTTCTCATCAATAGCAGCTCCTCTCCATCATCCAATCCTGGATGATTATGAAGAGGTATTTCAATCTCCACTGTTTGCTCAGAAGTGGTTTCCTCATAAACCATTAGCAATAAATCCTCTCCATCATCTGTTTGAGCAAAATTAACTCTTCTGGTTTCATTGGGACACTCATATTGAAAGTGTCCCAATCTGTGACACTTGAAACACTCAATAAGTGACTTATTGAAGAATTGCCTGTCACGGCCTCTTCCCCTAAACACTCCTCTGCCTCTTCTACTGGTGTTCTCATCGAAGGTGATTTTGAGAGCCTGTTCTTCCTCTCGATGACAGTTCATCCTTTGTTCATGAACCAGGAGACTACTCTGAAGCTCATCTATAGTCATCAAGTTCACATCGTTAGATTCTTCGATAGAGCACACTACATAGTCAAATTTAGGGGTCATGGACCTCAGAACTTTTTCAATGATGATGGTTTGACTCATAGCCTCCCCGTGAGTCTTCATTTTGTTGGCTATGGTGAGGGTTCTTCCAAAGTAATTATTCACAGTTTCTCCCTCCTTCATGCAGAGAGTCTCAAATTCTCTTCTAAGTGCCTGCAGTTGTGCTCTCTTCACCTTCATGGAGCCTTGGTATTTTTGTTTCATGGAGTCCCAAATACCTTTTGAGGTGTCTCTGTCAAGTATGGTCTCCATTATGTTTCGATCTATTGCTTGGAAGAGGTAATTCTTTACCTTCAAATCCTTCAATTGTGTTGCTTATAGTGATGTTGCCATTGCAGCAGTACTGGTCTCAGTTCCTTGTGTAGCCCCTCCTGACACTCCTTTCTCTATAAGATCCCAATACTCCTTGGACCTTAAGAAGTTCTCCATTAGCATTGCCCAATGATCGTAGTATCCATCGAACTTGGGAATGGCTGCCTGCACAAAGCTCCCACCATTGTTCTCTGTCATTCTGTTGACTTCTTGGAGAAGATACAATAGTTGTTTGTGATTTCCTCACCACTTAAGCACAGTCTCACTCACAGTCTCACTCACAATCTCACTCACTCGAATTCACTCAAACTCAGATCCCTCACCGAGGCTCTGATACCACTTGTAGTTTCTGTAATTCACTCTCCTTTTATTCATCAGAAGAAACTGGCTTTTATAGCCATTTACAGAAAAGTGTCATGCCTCATGCATGAGCACAACAGTATTAACAGAAAGATTGACTTTTAACAGATTGTAACTAATTTCTACGTAAAGCTAAGCTGAAGTAAACTAATATTAACAGTATCAGTTTATTGTTATTATAACTATATATTAGTTACTATAACAATAAACTGTTACTGTAGAAACCCAACTGATCAACAACAATAAACTGTCACTGTAAAGATCCAAGATACAACAAAATAGCTCTTAACGACCATGAGTCATGAGTAGATACATGTGCCTTTGGTGTATGTTCATCATCAGCACCTAAGAACTCATGGTCCTCAGAATCACTGTTAGGATAACTAGCAGTGATCCTATCCTCACGATGCACAATGAATTTTATTCTAGTCATACGCATATAAACGAATAGTCTAAATTAAATGGTTCCTACATTTAAAAAATATTTGGCAAGGCCTTCCTATATGGGAGACCACCCAAAAATTACAAACCCGCAAATACACATCATATATACCCCCACAAACCAATTGATTTTATTCATTTTCTTCAAAAATTTTGCATAATTCAATTTCATTGAATATTTTTATTTATATTTTATAATATTTTTTAGATAACTTGTAAGGATAATGACATAGAAAAATACATTTTTAAAGATGGTTCTCTATTTTATCTTAATTCCCCCTTAATTTATTATATAGTAAAAAATCCAATATGCATATTAAAACTTAAAATTTAAACATGAACTTGGTATTTGTTATTGAAGTAACCCCTTTCATTGGGCTAGACTTTTGCTTTTTTAATGACTATATCGGTATCTTGATTGTTAACTCTAATGATTTTGGTTTAATGAATGTATTCCCCTTTCCTCTCGAGGCTTCCCGTCCTAGAGTATTATGTATCATTTAATCCTAGAGTATTATGTATCATTTAATAGCATTTTGGCCTTTCTTGTTTTATATAAAATATAGTGTCGAGAGTAGCATATATACATTATAAATAGCTTTTTTCTCAAACTTTAAATTTCCATTGAAGCATATAGATCCATAAATATTTTTTATGTATAGTCATTATTACTTTCCTAATAGAGAAATAAAACACTATACATGATACCATTGCAACATCTTAAATCAAAAAAGTAACCTTTAATAAACTCTATAAAAAAATTGAAAATATTATCTAAACTATAAAAAATTAGAAATCAAATGAACCAAACTTTCAAGTGCAATGTTTATGCTATCATATACTTTTTTATTAAGAATTTATCACTTTTATGTTCTTGTATTTATATTTTCTCTTATATGTTTGCTTGTAACTTTTTGGACAAAAATGTCCCTTAAAGTATCCAAAGAAAATTATATTTTAATACATGAAAAATATAATTTTAATTTTTAAAATTAAGATATTTGAAAAAACAATATATTAAAACATCCCAAAAATAAAATAACTTATAAAATAATATTTAAAAATAAACTAAGATACAAATATAACAAGAATTTTATAAGTTTGGTTGTTCTTTTTATATATTACAAGTTAATTGTAACCTCCCTATAAAACAAATTATAAACTAATCCATATAATTTTGAAAACTAGTTATGTTATTTTAAAAGTTTTTGGATGTGAGAAAATCTACTTAAAACCTCGAGATTATTATAAAAAATACATGTTCTGATTTGAACTTGAGATTATTTTACAGATTATAAATTCTTTGTCATTATATCATGTTTATTGAAAAAATAGCATAACTAGTTTCCGAAATTATAGGAATTAACTTATAATTTGTTTTATAGTAACATGTTTCATCAAATGGACCACCGGTGGTTCTTCACTTGTCGATGATCTCACTGTGCTAAAAAAACAATTCGGAAAAAAATATAAAAACATCCCTGAACCTCGGTGGTCACGGTGGATTGCCCACCGAAATGTGGGGCGAAGGCAAAGCCAAAAGCAAGGGGGGCATGCTAGCAAAAACGTGAGAATGACACGTCATAAAGAAACCCCCGCGCCTTGTCTTTTGAAAATGACAGATAATATATTATACTTTCGACCAATAGAACGACAGGTCACATAACAACAAGGACTCCACTGAGCGGTTTTTGCTTTGCTTTTTCTTGTAGACGGGACGCCCCGCCTACTGGTTCTATGATAGCACGTGCTCCCACGTACTGTTCAATGTGGGCCACTGAATTAGGCCTGAAATTTATGTGTATATTAATTTGGAGTATTTGAACCTTAAGTATGTGTTATAAATTCATAATTATGTGATTTAAATGATTATGATTTTTGGGTTTTGAATTTTCTTAACCTTTAAGTTTATTTTATTCTCTTATAATTAGATCCATTTATCTTGTATTCTTGAAACTTGAAAAAATAAAAAATTCATAATAACAAATGTATTTTTCTCTTGTCACTTTTAATTATATTTTGAATCTTTACGTTTTTATATGTTAATTTTTTTTACAACATCTCATCAATATGAATATTATGTAGCTTATATCAATTTTAATATCTTTTCTTTTCATATTTTAATTTATTTTTAGCAAATTTTCTTTCATTTTTATTCTTATAAATAAATTAAGAGCAGCTCCTGAAGAACTTATATTGCAAGTTATAAAATAATTAAATAAATTAAATATAGATCCTAAAGAACTAGTATTTCTAAAGATAAATAAATAAAAATCTTAAAGGACTGATTTTTTTCTTTTCTTTAAATTCTTGACTTTATTTAATATGTTATTTTTTGTTTTTATAGATAAAAGATAATGTAAAATCTAGTGAGCTTGAATTTACCACTCTTAATATCTCTGGGAATAAAAAAATAACATGTCCTTATTTGTCATAGATCCTCAACGCCGAGATTCATCTAGAAGTTATGAATCTTGAAGAGACCATAAAAAAATAACATATCCTTATAGGATCGTCCAAAAGCAATTATTTTTATTTGTCACAATCTCCATGAAGGATTGAAAAAAGAATATCTCACAATAGAAGATCATCTTATTATGTGGTGAAATCTAAAAGAAAGATATGATCACCAAAAGTTTATTATATTTTCTCAAGGTCGTTATAATTAGTTGCACTTTAAGTTGCAAGATTTTAAATCAATTGGTGAATATAATTTTACTGTTTTTAAAATTATCTCACAATTGAGATTGTGAAGTGAAAAATCATAGAAGACCAAAAGTTAAAGAAAATATTCTCCATTTTTCATGACTCAAACATTGTCCTATAATAACAATACAGAGAGCATAATTTCAAAAGGTACATAGAATTAATTTCATGTCTTTAGTGGTTGAATAAAATAATAAGTTTTTGATGAAAAATCATCAATCTAATCCCACAAGTTCTAAACCATTCCATGAAATGAATGAAACTTTTTGTTTTCAAAAGACAAGAAATAACCAAAGATATAGGAATAGAAAAAATAAATGGAAAAAAGAAAAGATATATTACTTCTAAAAGCAACTCACCATACTACCTGAAGTGGAGACACAATGAACTCAAACAAGAAAATTGCAAGAATTTGTATAAACTGGAAGATAAGTGTCATAGGTGTAATATGCATAATCATTGGTCATGTACCTGTTGTTCACCAAAATATCTTACATATTTATATCAAACTACTCTAAAATAAAATATAGTTAAGACTAATTTTATTGATAAAGATGATTATGACAATCATAATGTTTACCTTGATGTTAATACTTATCTTGATGTTTCAAATTTCTTTGAAAACTCAGATGAGATATAAAACATTCTTAGTGGTGGAATCATTAGAGATGATTAATAGATTTTATTTGTATTAAAATATTTATGTTATTATATTTTCAATAAAAAAAATATTATTTTGGTTTAAGTTAAATAATCAACATTAATTATATTTTGAATACTGACATGATTTTTCATTATGAAGATTTATGTCTAGCAGACATTGCAACAATGTACCCAATTTTTAAGGAAAATAGAAACTTTGAATATTTGACATTAACCGTAGCTAATGTCATTACAATATCATGTCTAGAAGATATAATTAAAAGCTCATGAAAAACTAATATTTTGTTACTTGATAACACAAGACTAAGCGTCAAAGATGTATTATATTCACCTAAGTTCAGAAAAAAAAAATATTCAATTTTAAAGATATATGTGCTCATATTACAACAACAGATGAAGATATAAAAGAATATGTTTATATTATCACACGTATTTCAAGCTAGATGCTTGTGCTTGAAAAATTGTGATACATCAACCCATAACAATTTATGTTTTGGCATGATCAACTTGAACATCCAAGATCAATAATAATGTGATGAATTATTGAGAATTCATATGGAGGTCTTTTACAGAACCTGGAGATTCTTTTACCAAGTGAGAATTCATATGCTTCATGTTCTCAAGATAAATTAATTATCAAATCATATCAATAAAAGGTTCTTATAGAATCACTTTCTTTTCTCGAAAAATACAAGGAGATATGTGTGGGCTTATTCATCCATCACATGAACCTTTTATATATTTTATGGTATCGATTAATACATCAAATAAATGATCACATGTGTGTTTACTTTCCAGTCAAAATAATGTATTTGTTTAATTAATAACACATATTATAATACTACAAGCACAATCAAGAATAAATGAATGGGCAATACTTATAAGTTTACTTTTAAAGCATTTAATAATTTTTACACTTATATTAGAATTCATGTTAAACATCTTGTTACTCATGTGCATGCTTAAAATGGTCTAGCAGAATCATTTAAAAAGTGATTTCAATTAATTGCAAAATCATTACTTATGAAATAAAAAATGCCTATATTTGTTTAGGGACATGTCATTATATAGTCAAAATTAGACCAAGTTCTTACAACTTGTTTATGATATACCATCAAATATATTTCATCTATGAACTTTTGGTTTTGTGGTATATATGCTTCTATCACCCCTATAAAGGAACAAAATGGGTCCATAATAAATAATAGAAATTTATATTTGTTTTGATTCTTCATCTATTATTAGATTCCTTGAATATTTGACTAGTAATTTTGTTAAGACATGTTTTGAAGACTGTCATTTTGATGAGAATATTTTCTTATTATTTGAAAAAGAAAAGTAAGTGCTTAAAACATGACAATAAATTACTTGAAATAACTCAAAGTTATTGTATCTTAATCTAATAACAAGGCAATATGAACTAAGGCATAACTATTTTTTAGGGGTTGTACTAGTCGTTCCTCCAAAACCTAATACCACTACTTGAATTATCAAAATTAAATAAGCAAAATCCACTAGTAACACTAATATAGTTTCTTATGCCTCGTGTGAAGGCCTTTTAACACGGTTTTCCTCTCACTAAAATGTACATCTTTGGTCCCTCATATTGAGTTTTCTACTCAAAGTCTTGTCAACTCTCCTCTATCTACATATATAGTAGTAGCTTGATCATAAAAGGTAATATATATCAATGAGTCCTTTTTTAAATTCCCGCTTCTATTCACTACACATATCCCTTTCTATTAGGGGATTGATCAATCATCATACCTTTCCTCATTTATTATTCTTTCCTGAAATCAAATAAATAATTATCATTCATCATTAATTACTTTTTCTAAATTTTCTAAATTTTAACTTTTACACCAAGTCTATTATTACATTGTGGTTTATGTAAAACCATGAATACAAACACACACAAAATAATGATATAGTTCCATTTGAACAATTAATTTCTCAAGTGTTGATATTACATCTTAATATAATATTTAAATCAATCAAGATCCATTCAAATGGATGGTGCCTACAATAATCACTATCAATGATGATTACTATCAATGATGATTAAATATAAATGAAAAATTATAGTACTTTTTATAATAATTTAGAAATACAACTACAACTTAAATTACACAATACAAACATTAAGTTTATATATGCATTACATAATATTTATACTATGCATATCAATAAAATAAGAAGTATTCAACATTAGTTACAACTGCATCCTTAAACATGCTATGATTTATAAAATACGATATACATAATTTCTTAACATGGAGTTTGAATCAATAAAAGACATTATGATTTATAAAATACGATATACATAATTTCTTAACATGGAGTTTGAATCAATAAAAGACATTAAGGTAAATATTCATATCGGACTCGAAATATACCTAAATATAAGAATAATTATGATAATTGTTTAAAAATTCTCCAGCATTTTAAACTCATTTAATTAGATATTTGGCTACATTGTTTTTTTTATTTACTTTCTATAAGAGTTTTTGCTAATTTTAAAAATGACATGGATTATCTCATGATATTTTACTTATCATTCTTTGTTAAATTTGATTTATTTAAAGATATTTAGTTTTGGAGTTAAATTAGTACAATTAATTGAATACGGACATGAAATGCTCACTTCATGATATTTATTTGTTTCATGGTTTTTTTTTACTTTTTCTTCCATAGGATAATCCCGACCTCGGGATCCAAGTTATAGGTTTGGTAAGTTAACCCTGGATGATTTAGTTTTTTTTCTTAGATTAATTTTTATAATTATTTTTTTACAATTACATCCTTCTACATTGAGTTTTTTAGGGTATGAGTTTCATAATTGTTTTTTCTTTTTTCATTATATGTGGTTTTCAATTCCAATATAGGTTTGACAAGTTGATTGAAGTCTTTTTTTTATATATTTTAAATCTATCTCATCAACATTTAGTTGATTAGATAATTAAGCTTTGTATTTATTCAATTTACTTTGTACGAGGTTATCCAATATCACATAAAAATTGCAATTTTTGTAATTGGGGTTAACTCAGGTCTAGATTTTTTTTCATTTAGAACTAAATCCAGCATCCTTCAATATTTGATTTGCTAGGAATTGAGTTTTATTTGTATTTTTATGAAATTATTTTGTTCTCATTTAGTTTTTATTTATTATCAAATAGGATCTTGGAACCCTTTCTTTAAAAATATTAGGAGAATATCTTTCCATGATATTATTAGTTTATTTTTTTAGTTAACTATTGTCAATTTTGTTTTGTTTTATTTGTCTACTTTTATTAATTTTAATTATAATCAAGCTGATTAAATAGAGTCAAGTTGATGACCTGGTCTTAATTTTGTCTACTTTTTTTTTCACTTTTGAACCATTCTAGGCGATCCTAATAGGCTTATGATTTCTTCGTTCTCCTGCCATGAGTTGACAAATACAAAAACATGGTGACAAAACTTTTTTCATCTTTATTACAGCTCTACTGTTAGATCTATCATATTTGAGTATTGTTAGTAGAAAGCCCAATTTATGATGGGCTAACATTTGGGAGGCCCAAATTTAAGTTCATGGTTCATTAATATTGGTCAATTTATGAATTGGTTTTTTTTAACAGGGCACGACTTGACCGAACAGAAAGACCGTTAGTTAACGACGTGAAAAAAAATTAAGAAGAAATAGAATGGTAAGGGGAGAAGGGGAATTGAAAAGAGAGAGGTAGGGTAAGGAGATCCCATCCGCACGCGAGCCGGCTGGCAGATTGAACGGCAGGGGACTGGCGCATGTGAGCGGCTGACCTTTTAACTCCCTTACTCACGTGCATTGCTGCTACGCCCATATATTTATGTTCATCCAACAAAAAAAGCCAATTTTCTATGTGCAATCCTCTCTATGGTAAGGTAACAGCAGTCATGTCACATCATTTTGTTGTCATAGACGTACGCGTATCACATGGCTAAGTTGGGCCTCTGCACTACTATAACCTTGGGCCGATGGAGTTACTAGCTCGACCACAAGCCCGTGATCTTCTAATTAAAATTTGTGAATTCTAAACAATTTTTTATATGTAAATAATGATCTACTTCTGGGTTCATTCTTTATACTTTAATACTAATCATTAATTCAAATTAATTAAAAATAATAAATTATTAAAATATTGCTCAAGTTTTCATAGATTTGATAAACTGGTTATCTAAATCCTAAGATAAATGCTAAACAATATAATTTGAGTTTTTAATACATTTGGCTATAAGCAATTTAAAATAAAATTTTATTTTTGAAAAAAATAATTATTTATTATTTTTTTATGGAAGGGAACTTATTTATTTAATACCAAAAATGCACCTCACGTGTAGGTTACAATTTTAATAGTAATAAAGTGAGGTTATAAAATATAGAAGCCCCAAATTTAATTGGTAAGTTGTTTTTCAAATATTAAAAAAATATTACAAACTGATGAAAGATGTAATTGGCGAGACGTAGATAAAATGTGTATTGGCTATTTTGATCAAGATATCAATCCGAAACAAAATATCTTGTACCTATCCAAAACCAAACTACATCAAACATCCACAAAAATCTTGTTAATTTCATGAACTTATATTCAATTTTCATGCAAATTCAAATAAATCAATGCATACTTAAACATGAATCATGTTTAATGTCCAAAAAGCAATCACAATCCCAAAGATAAACTCATATTTCAACACAAATAACCACATCATTTCAAAATAAAAACAAACATCAAACAAATTTAACACTTCAAAAAGTCTAAATAGTAAACAAGAAAAGAAGCAATGTTTTCTTAAATTATGATAAAATTTTGCAATATGTCCAACAAATAGTTTTAGTTTATAGATAAACCTCATAAGGTATTTGAAATGTCCTAGTATATTGCAATACGGTAAAAACACTATTGAGCATTGTAGACTTATTTAACAATGTTGTTTATACTATCATTGTGTGGATTCATGAGTTACCAAAGTTAGAGGGTAGACACTAGTAGATCTAAAACAACTTCTTTTCCTCTCTTTTTTTATGTTTGCGGTGAGATTCACCTTCACCTATTATAGATAACACAATCATTTTTTATTCAATAATGGGGTTTTTTATTGGTTTTGATGATGTTGTTATTCTTATCTTGGTATAGATTTGTTGACTTTATAAGACTTTTTCATGATACAAATTTGAGGTCATATCTATTTTAAAATGGGGAGGATGTTACTATCCAAGTTAGGTTTTAATTTGACCATAAGATATTCGTTGAATAGTTTTACAATATAAGGAATATATCATAAATTGTACATTAATTGAGCTAAGATTTTACAAAAAGACACTAGACTCATGGAAATATATTGATGTAAATTGTTAAGTCAAATGGAGTTTGCAAACATAGTGTTTTCTAGAGTTAAAGTTACTAGATAAATCATATCAAATCTTCAAAACTAAATTGTTATGCATTGTTCAGGACATATCTGGAGATATAGGTGGGAATTTTTATGTTATTTAAAAATATATAGTAGGCCTGGTAATTTATCTATAGATAAGAGAAAAGAATGTCTTTGAAGTAAGTTAAGATTGAAATATGCTAAAAATGTGCGAAAATTGGAGTTCTAGGTCGTATCAAAGAACTTTAGTATGAATAGTGTCATGTTATATACTCAACAGTTTTTAGTAACATAAATAACCTCTACAGTGTAGATGTGACTGAGAAGTATCTAAACTTTTGTGTGTGACAAGAGTCCGACATTTGTTAGTGTTATGTGTTACAACAAGGATGCTCATATATTTTGCACTTGATAAACTCTACATTTTCAAGGTAGTACAATATATAAAAGTTTGAGCACATGTCAAATTTCTTATCTTGGCCCAAAGGGTTCATCATGGATTTGTCAACATAGAAGTTCCTTTTCAGCTTATTCCCTTTAGGTAAATGGTTTTTGCCCATTTAGCAATTCTATAATAATCAGTTTGCCACAACCTATAATCTAACTTAATGGTGAGCACATGTTATAATTGATAATTCACTATGATTTATGCAATCATCTCATAGTGGTTCATCTCAGTCTTTTAAAAGATCAAAAAACTTGGTTGCATTTGCATTAGGTTCTTCATCTATGAATGAACATTTGCTTGCAACACTCTTGTTCATCATCATTGTATCCATAACAATATTCCTATCATATTTATTATTAGCATCTATAACTTCATGCGCGTTGTTGGAACTAGAAATTGAACTGATCATCTTTTCGTACCATGATCTCGTGAGGAATAAATTTTTCTTCATGTGCATACCAACACGGATATTCCTCTATAAATCTTTTTTATATATATAGAAGATGTATAGTTTAAACTACTCGATCAATAAACTTTGGTTTAATTAAATACATTAACTAGACAAATATATTTTTATATAATATAAAATAAACCCTAACATGTGTACATCATAAATCCATACAATAATATGATAAAAAAAATATAAAATAAGCAAACACTTAAAACATCAATATACTTCAAAAATATGCAAAGACAATTAACATATTAATCATTTTTTTTAAAAAAAAATATGATAAATTTGTTTATAACTGAAGGATCCTAAAAATTACTAAGTAAAAACACAAATGCTAATAAATTTAGTTTTGTGGTTGCTAAATTTGTGGTGAGTGAAAGGTTGAACTATTAGGGGAGAGGGTGGATGGGGTTGCAAAGGAATATATATATATATATATACACAGGAGAGAGGAGATGTGTTTACTTTTGTCATCAACAAAAGTAAACACATGGTTGATACTTTTGTTACAAATAATATCATGTCAATATGCATCATAAGTTTTTGAATTTCATTATAATTCACTCGGTGTTTGTCATTTAATGATATAATTATTTCATTGGTAAAGACATGAAAATACTCATTGGGATAGCATATAAAATATTATAACTTTTTTTTTTGTTGGAATTATATGGATTTTTACATTTCAAATATAGAAATTATATAAAATAACATTTTGTTAGGGGGGTTGAGAAACTGAGGTAGGAATCCACTTTACATTTTTAACTGATTGTTTTTTTAACTATTCATAAAATTTGCATGAGACCGAACAGGATCGCGTAATATTGGTGGGTACCGAGGCCATCGCACCATGAGTTGGCCACGTGATGGTAGGATGGCATTTTAAATCACGTGATTCGGTGCGGATTCCACGGACTTACTGACACCTGTACTTTCTCAAAAGGACAGGACAGGGAGAGAAAGCTGTTCCGTCTCCAGAACGTGATTGTTGTTCGAGAGAGAGAGAGAATAGTTTTATTATCCTAAGAAAATGAAGCAATAGAAAATATTGTTAACAGATCCCCAAACGGATTCCCTAACAAACCCCGTTAGTAAAACAATTGTGCTTTTGCTCTGCTATTTAAATATTAATAAACCTTAACCAGCAGCAATTAAAAAAGCTGAGGGCCAGAACTGTTCATATGAACAGTGATGGCCTTGTACAACAGTTATTATTTCTTAAAAAAATATTTATTATTTTAAAGTACATAAGATAATATATTTTTTATTTTTTAAAATTATTTTAAATATTAAAAAACCACATGCAACGCACTTCTTGCGAGTTGTTAGGATGTCTTAATAATGTCTTGTCTTTAAAAATAGTAGCTTAAATATCAACTTTTTTTGCAGAAGGGCTGGTCAAGTAGTCTCCTTGGAATTAATGGCTCGTGATGGCTCTATCCTTCATCAGCCAGTCATGTCGAGATTAAAATCTTTATCAATTAATTAAAAAAAAAAATAGTATCAATTCATCTTGTAAATCAGAAGCGCTCCCTCCCACTGAGAACAAGTTCAATTTCTTATTCCAATCTTGTTAAAGGTGTTATAATTACAAAGCACGTGATCGGGTGTGTTGAAATAAATTTTGGGCATTTAAATTGAGAGATGGCCAGAGGCCCAGCAAGACATTAGAGGCAGGCGGGATGCAACGTGTGCAGGGAGGTGTAGTCGCCTTCATGCTTCGTCGTCACAGAAACAACTGGTGGGCCACATGAGTTGACCCCACAGCTCACGTGCAAATATACAAAAGGACATACACCCTCCTCCTCCTCCTCCTCCTGCTGATGGGGCAGCTAACCTAACCATGCTTTTATATATATTATATATATATAAAAAAATATACTAGGAGGTGTCCCCATCCATGTTAAGTAAAAAGAAAGGAAAAGTTAAGACGGTAATGATGATAATTAAATAGATAAATGAACTTATTTTTTCATGATATTCCCGACTTTTAAATTGATTTTTTTTAATCTTTAATGTTGAAAATGCTTTCCTGCGTACCCAGTCTGTGAAATTAAAATATTAAACAAAAGAAATCTAATACGAAGGGTGACAGTTTTAATAATCTAATTAGAAGCCAAGAAAGTGAGAGGCATTTTTATCTTACGCTGGAATTCATCGACCACCTAATCAATATGAGTTGTCAAATTATTATTTTTTTTCTTAATTTGATCTGATATTTTTAAAATGAGTCTTAAGATACTGTATTTTGATGAGCATGTTCTCCACAGGAGATGATAGGATAAAGTAAGTAAACGAAAATATGTCAATACACAGGAAATGAGAAGCAGAATGGAGAAAGGGACAAGGGGGTGATTAATTAATTAATTTACCCAAATAAAAAAATGCAGTTAATATATATATATATAATCCGTCAGATTTTGATGAAATTTTAATCATATCTAGAGTAAACATCTTGATAGCTCTCGTGAGTTGCAAAACGAAAATGGAGCAGCTCAATGTCCTTCCCTAACGCCATCTTTGTTTCATGAAAAAATAATCTTAAAATCTTCAATTATTTCTTTAGAATAAGAAACATTTGGATAACAAAAAATTCTTGCCGCTAAAGAAGATTTTGATTTTTTTATATAGAAAACACTTTTTAATAAACTATTTTTTTATTTGTTGATTATATTGAATTTTGGCTGTTAATCTATATATTTTATTTTAGATATTTTTTATATTTAATCTCTTGAAATCTTATAATTTTATATCAAATTTGATCCCTTTTTTATTTTTATATGTTTTTCTCCTATTGTTTTTTTTTTGTAATTAATACTTTTTATCTATCACATTTGATCCTTATTCTTTTCATTGTTATGTATTTTATTTGAAATAATTTATGAAATTATATATTTTTAATTTTACCATTTTAAACATTTTTTTAATAAGAAAATAAACTTGAGTCAATGATACTCCAAAAAATCCTAGTCGCACGAGCTCGTTCTAGGCTTTCAAGCCTAGGTAAACAGTCAAAAGATCTTTTTTATTTATTTTTATTTGTGATTGGATATCTTTTCAAATTCTAATTATACGGTGAAACACATTTAAAATATTGTTTTATTTTTCTACCATGCTAAAATGAACTCAAAACCGTATATATTTTTATCAGCGCTTATAATTCTTACTTTATTCTATTGTATGCAAGCATTGACTTTTCGGATCATAGATTTATTTATTTATTTTAACATGTTAACACGTACCCATTTTTCACGATTCAATATTTATTAGCCGAGGACTTAACCGGAAAAAAGGCGAAGCGAAGGACCGAAATAGCTAAACATTTATTAGTAATGGGCTAGGTGGGCAATGTTCCATTTCCACATAATTAGTGTTGTGATGAATGGACGGCCATGTTCCTCTGATTTTATTACTGAAATGAGGAGGATATTGTCACGCCAAGCTGTTTCATTGTATGTATGCGCCGGTGTGAATGCTCGCCATGATTGTCGGGATTAAGAAAATAGAGTGCATATTTTATTCGGACATTATGGCAGATTCCGGGAAAGAAAGGAAGAAGAAAATGCATAAATAGGAAACATTTAATTAAAAGATTTCATGGTACGACATTCATGCTACTCGCAGAGACCTAAACTAGGCATGTGGGCTTTGATGTGTTCATGTTTGATATAGTAATAAATTGGTTTTACTGTGATCACCGGTCCGTTGATTAATCCATCCGATTCTTGTCATTCTATTAGTATTATAATATATGTTTCTTCTAATTTCTTTTCGAGCCACTATAATAATTAAATATCTAACCTTGGATATAAATCAAATAATTTTCAATTTATGAAAGGATAATTAAATAAAAAAACTATAAAAGAGATTTACTTTGAGGTTCAGTTGGTCTAAGTATCCATTTGAACCCCTACCGGGAAATCTCTTCAATTGTTTTAGAAATAAAAGAGATTGTTATAGCTTTGAACACTAGCTATATTCTTCTTTTATATTTTACATGTTTATATACTTTAAACAATCATCTTCGGAAATAAGATGCATATGTTTCCATATATATATATATACAATAAATAAAAATCAGTATACCCTTTATATAGATAGTATCACATATATTATTTTACGGTAAATCTAGAAATTGATTCAATCAACTCTATACTTTATTCCATCTAGCTCTGGATTTTTAATCCTTTGTATTATTTACATTTTACTCCACAATTTTTATTATTTACATTCAAGCCACACTTGACTAAGCATTCCATTTTAATTTCTAGCTATTTATCAAAAATGTTTTGATCTAGACATTATAGCTTAGAGTATGTGTGGTTTGTTCAATCATGTTGATTCTTAACATTATAGTTATTGATTATTTAATTAAAGTTTTAAACTCTTTTCAAAACCCATACTACCTTGTTAAGGATTTCATAATCATTGCTATTTTAGAATAGATAAAACATTTACCTTAGTTCATCTAGAGTGATGAATCATCTCTTACTTAAATATCTCTTATATAATTTATGTTATACCTAATATTTTTCTGTTTATTACCCCAAATTAAGAGATTATGTGGTCGGGGACCAAATATATATATTTTCTAGGAGATAACTTAGTGATCTTAAGTCTAATAATCACTTGCAAAATTATCAGAGTTTTTGCACAAATATATGTGATCTCTCCATATAAATTTTTTTTATGGGTTGGTTCAATGTCCGATCCATTTGGCAAACACCTACATATTAATCATTCACACCTTACTTTATGAAAGCAATGACTATTTTTTATAGAAAAAAAAAACATGATATGTATTTTTCTCAAACTTTTAGGAGCAATGCTTTGACGCAACATGAATTTTATAGTAATAACAACTTTATAATTTTATTTGTAAAATATTCTTGTCTCATAAGCTTTGTCTTCATTGTATATTCACTAATTGAACTTTAAATTCACAAATCAGATATAAAAGGAACATTATTGTACATAAAATAAAACAAGTATTACGTGCACATACCTTATTGGCTACAATGCATGTTCACTGATTGAAAGTTCATGCCTAATTCGAACGGAGCTTATTCATTAAGATGCATAAAAAAAGAAAAAGAAAAAAGAAATCCTTTCCGGGGGGGGGGAGGGGGGCGGTCCGAGAGAATTACAAGGGCACATGGTGGAAGCCACAAGAGGGAGAGAGTCCCGCATTTCGCGGCGCAACAAAGGGAGATGAGGAAGCATGTGACCTTTCCTCCTCCTCCTTGACCACCAACATCCTCTGTCGATGAGGGCGGGGGTAAACAAACTAGACTTAATCGATGTTTTGTTAGTTAATTGGGATCCGAGCACTAATCATCAGGTTGTAAGAGATCGATGGGGTGAGCCAGAACTGCTGATAAGTCAACCGTTTGTTTACCCCCTCATCATGTGACCAGATAGGGCTTGTGTGTGTTAGCACACGTGCTAGTTTATGTTCCGAACTCTCTCGCCTGACACTCTGCCCCATCCTATCCTATCCTACCCCAAGCTCACACTCCCAGGCAGCGTGGGGGCTACCATGTCCGAGGATTGATAATTTGAGGTGCGGGACTGAAATTGAGTTTTTCTTTCTGTATATAATAGAAAAACATTTTAGAAGACCAATAGCGCCTGGTAATTACCATCGGAGACTCACAGGATAAACTTCAAGGGTTTTGAAAAGGTATATATGTGTGTGTCAAGATTAATGGGTATATATATCAAACATAGCTAATGATGCACCCAGTGGAAAACAATCCGATAAAAATAATAAGATAAAATGCAAAAACACGCAATGATTATGATGTTCGAGACTCCCTATGGTGGGTGAGCAGCAGCATAGCACGTCTCTAGCTTAGTAAATCTCTTCCCATGGATAGCGCTAATAAAATATGAAAAGAAAACGAATAAATATTGATTGTCACAAAATATATAGTTCTTAAACATTTTATTGGGATCGCCGAAAACATAATAATAACAAACAAAGTTAATTATTGAGTTCCACACTCCATTTTTAGAGGAGTTCAATTTTAGAAACTGTAAAACGCTATCGCTAAATACTTTTAATTACGATTTTTTTCCTTAAAGAAAATCTTCAACTCTTTTTGTTTCGAGGGTTCTTTATATATATATAATCAGTTCATTATTAAATAATCATAAACATTTATTTTATTTTTCTATTTTTCTAAACAATAAAATTATTTATTTAACCTATGTATATCTATTACTTTATGTTTTTTTACAAAATTATTAAATAATCTTTTTCCTCATGGAATCAGAAAAATATAAAGCAATAGCTTAAGAAATACTTTTATGATGTTCTGCTCTTCAAAATTATTTTTTTAATAAAAAAGTTAAGAAGATTGAACATCATGTGTTGATGCTAAGAGGTGTGTGTTTTTTTATTAGTACATGTGACACCTCTTAATGATCAAATTTATTGTTATGTTGTTTTGTTAGAAGTGTTCTCTTGCCCTCTTCTTCATGATGTGACCTGTGATGATAATTGATGGACGTTTTGTCATCGGTTGTCGTTTCTTTCTTTTCTTTCTCTTATTTTTTATCTTCTAGAAAAGTGCACATGTATCTTTTTTTTCTAATTTTTTTCTTATGTTTTTTATTGCTAATTTCAGTCCTAGATTTTTTAGAAAAGTTTTTGGTGCTTTCAATTTACTTTTTAAATTATAATCTCTCATATTTTTTTCCCAATTTAGTCCTTTTTTTTTTTATCGTTGACCCTTTGGCTTAAATTATGTTTTTTTCTTCAATTTCATCATTCATTCAAAATTTATGTCGTTTTTTTTCTTTCTAATTTAACCCTTATTCTTTATATTTATATTTTCTTTTGTTAAAGGTTTTTTGATGTTCTCTATTTTTTATTTTGATTTTCAACTTTTTTTTTATTATATATATTTTTTTGTGGTAAAGCTTTCCCCTGATTTCATCTTCCAATGTTTGATTTGTAAAGGACTAGACTTTATGGTTTCTTATTTTTCGTGCTTTTGATCTAATGATACTCGTAATGAATTTAAGAGTTAGTGTAATAAGTCTTTTTAGGGACTTTTAATTGATTACTTTTTTTTAAAGAAAAAGATTGGTTTTGTGGTTATCATCAAGTTTTTCCCTATCAGTTTATCGCATTCTAATAGTCTAGGTCATGAATTTTGCAAGCCTTTTCTGAGTTTATATATTTTTTTTGTTAATGTTTTTTTTTTGTATTTGATTTATACAGATTTGTTTTATTTTTTAACATATTATCTGTATTTTATAATATATATATATATATTGAAATAATATTTCTAAATATCTAAACTATGTATTTTTTCCTTTTTATTTTATTCATATATTTCTTGTTTCTATCAATTCTTTATTGATTTTAATAAACAAATATAGTTGATGAAAACAAGTCCGTGTCATGACCAGACCACATGTTTTCAAAAAAATTTAATTGAGTTTTTTATTCTTATTTTGTATTTGATTTTTGAATTTTTATTTATTTATATAGATAATATTTGTTTTAAGATAATATTTCTTAAATGTTTGTCCTTGCATCATATTTTTTATTTTATTTTATTCACTCCATTTCATATATGTTTCTATTTTCACTACTGTTTTTATTAATTTTAGTAAAAACTTTAGTACACACGAATTAATAAATATATTATTATGCCAGGTTACATATTTTAATCTACATTCATTTCTTGATATTTTTAGCATCTCTTTTAGTTATTACTAATGATTTATTTATTTATATTGATTATTATTGATTTATTTGATTAGATATATTTTTTATTTATGTTTTCAATTTTCTTGTATAATAAATAATATATCAAAATAAACTGCATGGGATATTTTTTTCTTCAAAAATTAAGATCCACAACGGAGAGCGGATGAAACATATAGAGAAACAAAAATATTGCACGATTGTTTAGATTGTTTAAAATTGTGATTGAAATTTATTTTAAAAGTATTTTTTTACTAGATTTTTTTTATAATTATTTTTCATATTTGCACATGTAAATAATCTAAAATATAAAAAAATTTAATTTAAAATAAAATAATATAATATAATATATATTTTTTCAAAAATACTTCTAAAATATAATTACAAAACTCACCATCCTCTTAAATAACAAAACCAAAACGTTCTCCGTGACACTTAACGCCGTCAACCCCGCCGCAACGACGTTAAGATAACGCCGATTTTTTGAAATAACGGAAAAAACCAAGGAAGCATGCTGCAGAATAAACTGTATAAAAGAAGCCAAAGCAAACAAACACCAGAGAGAGAAAGAAGAGAGGTTTCTCCGACCTGCAGTCCTGCTAGTTTCTTGTGCCGTGTTTCTTATCTTATTTTTCTTTTCTGAAGAAAAAAAGAAAGGGAAACCTATTTCCTTATAACGAAATTCAAAGGAGATTCTTTGTGCATTTTTGTTCTCGTTGAAGCTTGCTTCGTTTCCGATCATTTCCGGCGTAGAATTTCATGTTCGAGTTTCCTGTTTTCTGAAACTGGATAGTTCGGTTTTTGGAGCTGAAACAGGGACGAAATTTCACTCAATTCAGATCAAAGGTACCTTTTAGCTTTAAGTATTCCGAGAATTTAATTGTTTTGGCTTGAATTATGGGTAGTTTAATTCTAGAATTTTTCTAAACATTGAATTTTGATTTAACATGAATTATTTGAACTTTAATTCTACTGCAGATTTTATTAATATCTGTGATTTGGTGGCCATCATTCTTCTTTTTCCGGAGTTGTGAGAGAATTTTGATCCCTGTTTTCAAAACATTTTAAGGAACCAGTTTTATTAGAAAAGTGAATATTGTCCTCTCCGATCCAAGGCGGAGGTGCCACACCTTATTAATTGTTTTTCAATTCCTACGGATCTGATAAGAAGAAATTAATTAGATATTTATTTTATTACAAAATATCTATCTCCGTTTTGGATGGAGCTTCCTCAACAAAGTCCTTTTGGAACTGAAGGTATTTTAATTATTCCTTTTAATTTTTTGTTTCGATTTCGCTTGGCATAAATGAATTATGAAATGATCAAAACGAATCGCAGAGGAGCGTGTTATTAACTGTGGTAATGAAGCATGTTCTCTACAGGAAGGAAACCACCACATGACTTTCTTTCACTGGACAGTCATTCTTCAACTGTGCAACAAGATCCAACACCACCTTCTCAAGGTACGATCGTTTTTCGTTTTTAGATCCGGTGAAATAAGAAAACAAAACTTTTTTTTAGTTTTTCAAGATGGAATAAGATTTTTTTTTCTTTTTGGTTTTTGGGTGTGGGTGCACGTGATACGAATTGAATGATGGGATATGGGCCAGCGAAGTAGGGTGGGGTAGGGATTCGCCAAATCCGAAAAGGAAAGAGTTAGCAGTTAGCAATTAGCACCATCAGATTGGCCACATGTTGTTCTGTTTGTAACGGGGCCCATCTTCTAGGAGTTAGACATGATGTGAAATGTCACGTGATTCACCTCCACTCCGTCTGTTATGAAGGTGTCATGGTGTTGTTACTAGTTCTAATTCTAGTCACAAATCACTGTCACAAACTATTTTCCTTGTGTTAAGAAAGAGAGGAGCCCGTTGTTTTCCGGTCAAGAGTTTTTATTTTATATAACTATATTTTATAAAAAAGAAAATATCTCTAGGTAAAAAAAGTGATGGCAATACATGTAAATTTTGTAGTTGAGAATAACAATATTTTCAAGAAGTGGTTAAAATTAACAGCATAGGTTTCAAGAGAAAAAGAGGGGAGAATAAAAGGAGAAAGAATAGTGAGCTGTATACAATGATGACTTTTTTTTTAATAATAATAAAATTATTATAATAAGATAAATCTAATGACACTATTTTTATTTTTATTTTTTTATGAATGAAGATGTTAATTACTCTTTCATATTTTGGGACATAATTCCACATGTTTTTGTTTCCCTCCAGGTTGAAAAGAAGACACCATGTTTTCGGATCTGTTTTGCTTGCCCATTTGCTTAATCTCTAAATTATTATTGATTATAAATCATCATTCCACTTGCCTAAATTGTAAATTTACAAGTATGACAGACTTTGAGAAATTCTAGTCAGAATAAATCCACTAAACAGGGTCTCATCTGAACTGGAAACCTTCCATGCTTAAACAGGTGGCGTCCTCCAGACACATGATTTTCTACAACCACTGGAGCGAGTGAGTAAAGCCACCGCGAGAGAGGAAACAAGCGTCGAGATTTTGACGATTGAAAAGCCACCGCCTCCGGCACCACCTCCCTCGGTGGAGCACATCCTCCCTGGAGGCATCGGGACGTACAGTATAAGCCACGTATCGTATTTCAACCATCGAGTTCCACAGCCAGAAAACGCACTGTTCTCAGTAGCTCAAGCTAGCAGCACCGATAAAAATGACGAGAACTCCAACTGCAGTTCTTATTCAGCCAGTGGATTCACACTGTGGGAAGACTCCGCCTTGAAAATGGGAAAGACAGGGAAGGAGAATGTGGGAGAAAGATCCAATATTATCAGAGGTACTTAATAATTATCTGTGCTTGGGTGTTCTGTCTGTTTCCTTTCCATTGTTGTGCTTTGCATGTGCATCTCCCTCTAGCAGCATACAGCCAGGATTAAATATATCCGTGAAGTGCTGATGACCTCCTTTTTCATTGTAATCGCAACGCAAGAGACGTAAGTGGACCCAGAATGAACAAAACTTAGTTACTCGTTTATTATCGAGGATGAGGTTCAAACTTGTTCGATAATCAAAAGCTAGCTAGTCGTGATGTCCATAAGAGTTTCATGTCTGAAATCTCTAAAACTCTCTACGTTTTTTTCTCTTGGCTATTTTATGACAGCCTCTCTCTCACACTTTATAAAACGAAAGTTTTTTGTTTTTTTTACCACCACCACCACCACCACCACCAGAACCCAACCTCAAACCCTTTGCCCCGAATAGTTTTGGTTTGATCTCATGCTTGTGTTATATCACGACAAAATGAGTTTTGAAGATCGAAGGCACAGACCAGCTCCAAACTGCATTGTCTCATTCCATGGCTTCTCTCACGAATGGTACTCTAGGGTCTAAACTAGACAACCCAATGATGACTGAGAGGTTATTATTATTATTATTATTTTCTTAAAATAAAATAAGATGTAGTTTTCAATATGACGAGCGAGATTTATACGAGACTAATGGGTATCAAATGATGATCACATTGCATGGTAAATCGGTCCAAGTCTATAATATTTTATTTGAAATTCGAATAGGTAGGCCACGGCCTCATAAGAACTCTGGATCTTTGTTTTTTCTTTTTATTATTAGTATGGACAGGAAGATCATCATCATCATAATAATATCAATACATTTTTTTTACAGTATACTGATTTCCAATTTACTTTACGTAACTATTTTTCAAATAAAATGTTTTTTTAGTATTACGAAAATAAATTATTTAGGATAAAAAAATCAGGCTAGATTCCTGGGCCGAACCTGTAGAAGCTTCAAGTCTACTCGTCATGGCCCAAGCTTTCCAATGACAAAGTATTGTTTTAAATGATATTATTTCAATATCTTGGTGATAATTGGTAGCCTGTTCGGCACGTAACAGAAGCGGCAGTGAAGACGGGTCAGTGGACGACGTCAGAGAGGCCGTCGCATTCTTCATCGAACAACCATCGCAATAGTTTCAGCTCCCTTTCTTCCTCACAGTCTGTCTCCTTCTCCCTCTTCTGCATTTTCTTGGACTTTTTTTTATTGTTAAAATATAATGATGGGATTTTGTTTTGATGGTAATTTAGCAGGCCACCAGGGCTGAAAAGTACCCAGAGCTTCATAGAAATGATACAGTCAGCCAAAGGTAGTACCTTGGACGATGATTTAGACGATGAAGAAACGTTCCTCCTTAAGAAAGAAATCCCTTCTCCTATCCATAAAGGTGGTGAGCGTGCGTGGAGAACTCTTATTTGAAAAACAAAAGTTGTATTATTTGTGCTGCACGTGTGTCTGTTGGAGCTGCATGTTTGTGGAATTGACTACCTTTTTCTTCTTCTTCTTTTCCAGGGGAATTGAGGGTAAAGATCGACGGAAAGAGCAACGATCAAAAACCTAACACGCCGCGGTCAAAGCATTCAGCAACTGAACAACGTAGGAGGAGCAAGATAAATGACAGGCATGCATTAACTGACTTACATTTGGAAAACCTGTATTTAATTTAGTTGACGTCTTGTTACAAGTGAAGTTTCAGTAATCTAAGAATGTTAATCTGGTAAACTAATACAATTCCACACAATCTTTTCCTTTTGTTTTCTACTGGTTTAAATTATGAAGGCTGATGGATATGAACCACACAAGACCCTAATAAAAGCAGATTAGTGTTTTTTTTTTCGCTTCTACGTACTGACTTAAATTAAGAAGGTTGATGAGTATAAACTAGAAATGCCCCTAAATAAAGCCAGATACTTCAACCTTTTTGTTGTTGAATAATTACGATTTCTATTGTCAACTTTATGCTGTACTAAAATTCCCAGGTTTTCATGCAGATTTCAGACATTGAGAGAGCTCATTCCTCATGGAGATCAAAAGAGAGACAAGGCATCTTTTCTTTTAGAGGTACATACTCTTCTTCTAAAATTATCATTCTTTCCTTCAGTTCACGGTGTAAATGATGGAGTCCGCAAATCATTTTACAGGTCATCGAGTACGTTCAGTTTCTACAGGAGAAAGTACAGAAATACGAAGGATCATACCAAGGATGGAACCACGAACTTGCAAAACTGGGGCCATGGGTAAATTCTACATACCCTTCATATTTTCCAATTTTTTCATGATCGCTATATTGTTTATTGAGTGTGATTATTATAGTCTAATAGTAGGCTCTCCATTGTTTAAAACAGAGAAACCATACTAGGCCCGTGGAAAGTTCTATTGATCAGTCTCGAGGAGTGAACAGTGGTGTTAGTCCTGCATTATTGCTCGCTGCAAAGTTAGATGAGAAAAATTTTGAGAAAAATTTAACCATTTCTTCTTCCATTAATCCTGGAGGAGCACGGAATCCAGACGAATCTGATACGAGCTCTGCTAGTACCTTCAACGCCATGGATCACCAACCTGGAATAACAAATAAAGCAATGCCGTTTCCTATCTCGCTGCAGCCGAACCTCTTCAATACTACTGGCAGGATCGCAGGTGCAGCAGCACAGTTTCCACCCCGACTGGCTTTCGATGCAGAGAACACGGAAACTGAACCTCAACCTCAACCATGGCATGCAATATCATGTACCTCTGACGGGGCTGTTGCTAGTGATAAGCTGAAACAACAGAATCTGACTGTTGAAGGTGGCACAATCAGCATCTCTAGCGCGTACTCTCAAGGGTGAGTCTGCATATTACAATTTATGGTTTCAAACTCATTCGCACATGTTCTTATACTCTTGGGTTCACTGTTCTGTCCGATAGCCTGATGATAGGTCAAAATCTTTCAAGGAGATGATAACTTTGCAAAATCTTTCAAAAGCTTCCTACAGCGTAAATTTGTAAAAGATAAAAAAGCCTAGCATTTTTTGTTGCTCACTTATTATGGAACGTAGCCTTCTCTGTAGCCCTATAACAGGATTATTTGTTGAACCATGAGTTAAGTAAAGCAGCCTTTCTTGGCATCAAACAGGTTGCTAAATACTTTGACGCAAGCCTTACAGAGTTCTGGAGTAGACTTGTCTCAGGCCAGCGTCTCAGTGCAGATAGAGCTCGGGAAAAAAGGGAATAGTAGACAAACTGCGCCAACATCCATTGTTAAGATTTATTGGCATTAAGCTTTGGAGTGATTTCAATTACCGTTTCAATCAAATCAATCCTAAGCTGCTTCTTTTTTTCTCTCACTGACGCAGGATAATAACGTCCCCCTAGCAATCAAGGCACAATGCGTTCAAGATTTTCAAGTGGTGAAGAATCGAATCAAGCCCTAAAGAAGCTCAAGACAAGTAAAAGATAGAGAAATAATTTTTGCTCTTTTGTTTTTCATACTTGATTTTTTCATTTTTTGCTACCCTGTCCTATCATGGGGTTAATTCATGTCTTCTCCTGGCTTATAAAAACTACCCAGTTGAGAGTGAGATGATTGTACATGTAGTTGCTGGAATGCACAGAGAAACCCTAGCACACAGATATGTAATTTCTCCCTCCTTTTGTGCGTCGTTACACTCGATCATAGAGGTGTCCATTCTGATAGCTGCCTTTTCCTCTAAACCTCCTCCCTCTATAGACCACTGTCAGTTTTTGATTACAAGCTTTTGTTTGGTATTCCTCAAACTGGGAACGGGAGAAGAGAGATGCTTAAATCTAAAAAGGGCAAGGTGATGATGTCCGTCATTATGACAGGTCTTTCTTGCATTACGATCACTCCCTGAATCGACTGGACCTACTTTTGCATAAAACTTGTGAGACTTGGCATGGGGAGTCCGTCATTCAAGACTTGGGAAACTATAGAGGAATTTGGAAATTTGAGGAATTTTACGAGAGAGAGAGAGGGAAATGATTTTGGTTATAGAAAAACAAGATATATATATATATATATATATATATATAGTTTTAGGTACACGGGTTATTAATTTTATAGGTATTTCTGTTTTTTCATTATAATTTTGAAGTAACATTGAATTCGAAACTCACTAATGAATATTTTTTCTCAATTGGTTGAGTAGTTGTGTCATGTAACTCTAAACAAATATTTATTGAAGAAACTATGATAAAATTATAGTTTATTGATCTTGATAAAGCCAAGTAGCTTCAATTTCTTAGAGAATTTTACATGTTAGCCAAAACCAATGTCACCAATTTTACATTTTAACAGCTGTTAGTGTAAAAAGTAGTATGTATCATGACAAGTCTAAACATATATAATATACATGATACTATTAGCACTTGCTCTCATACGAGATAATAACCATTGACATTGTAAAGGCAAGTGAAAATATTGCAAATTCATTAACTAAAATTTTATTAAATGAGTTTGTATAAAACTCATTTAGAAGAATGAACTTAAAACCTTTAGAGTATAATTATCATGGTTTACATGAGATGTTGAATATTTCAAGACATAATGTTCACTATTTAGTCGAGTTAATCTAATAATTCTTCACTAAAGAATGTTAAAAGCCAAAAGTTACCTATTGTGATGTAGTGATCCACCAAAACATATCTATCTCTCTATGAATCTTTGAGTCTTTTTAAACTAGTTATATACTTTTCATTCAAGTGAGAGATTGTGATAAAGTTTTTTTTTTTGAAATTATGATTTATTGGGCACATTTAAGGGTAAAGTGTGATATATATATATAAGAAATTCCCCACTTAAAAGAGATAAGAGATTTGAAGTATTTTTCTTTGAAACTAGTTTTTCCTTTTCTTTTTAGGGGTCAAGTACTCATGACATCAAGTGTTAATAGTAATTGAATTCTTAGTCTTAAGGTTTTAGTATTTTATGGTCCTTTTAACATATATATATATATATATATATATATATATATATGTTTTCAATATAAATCATATTAGAAAATATATAAAATTTGATTTGATATTTATATATGGTATCATTTGGAGTAGAAAATCTGATCTCTTTTCAAATTCTTTCAAGAATATCTTGAATAAACGATTAAGAGTTTGAGGACTAAAAAAGGATTTTGTTACTTTGAGTAACAAAAAATGGACATTATTAGGTTATCAAATCTTCAAAGAGCATATTAAAAAAGTTGAAAAATAAGGGAAAATTAAAATTCACACTATCTTATATTTTACCACAAGACGTTACAGTTTAGAAGTTAAAAAAAATTAAACCAAAAAAATTAACCCTATTTCCAATAATTAACTAAAATATAAAAGTTGTGACCATTTCCAATAATAGTGATAATTTTAGTGATTATTATATTTTTAATATTTTTTAATAAAAATGTTTTTTATTCTTTGGGGTAATTTAATGTATTTAATTGTTTGACAATAATGTTGACAATAATTTTAATTATTATAGTCATGAAAATGACGATAACATAAAGATGGATTTTCAATGATGCTTTTTTCTTTTTGTAGATAGAAAATTAACTATTTATTCTTTTTATTCGATTATTGTATATGTTTACAAAATTTATATTTTGTTTGTTGTGTTTAATTTAATTTGTATTATAAAATGAATTAATCCCAATATAGTGAATTCAATAATTCAGACATTCGAATCTTCTTACTTTTTTAATGACAATGATAATTTTATGTTGGTGATTTCATTGAAACCTACTAAACAGATAAATTTATATTGATTTAAAATTCATATATTGTATAGAAAACTTGCACTTCACACGAATTATGTACAAATTTATTATTTTAACCAAATTTATATTAAAATAAAAAAATCTTGCATAATGATTATTTTTACATTGAAAAATATATGATTCTAACTGCGACGAGGTACAGTTAAGTAGCTAGTATATATTAGAAGGTGTAACAACAAATGAGATTAGTAGCAGTAATGAAGAGATGGCACGTGGATGATAGACAAGTCATTTTTAATAGCTAGTTAGATCATGTGCTAGTTTTAGTAGCTAAAGATGAAGGGAAAAAAACATTGTTCTATTTTTTTTAGAGAATGAAAAAAGGTATAATATAAATTATACATATATTCCTTATAGAAAATAACATAATTGAAAATTGCTTACTTTGTTCCTGTAGTGGTATTGCAATAATGATAGATTTGTAATTTTTGTTATCTTAGAATAAAAGTTTTTCTTATATATTTATTCTTTATACTTGATATTTTTATCATTTTACACCTCTATCTATCTATCTATCTATTATCTATCTATCTATTATTATTATTATTATTATTATTATTATTATTATTATTATTATTATTATTATTAATGTTTTACAATTTTTTCAATATTTATATCCTTTTGTTTTGGAAAAAATATTATTGTTTATTCTTTATACTTTGAGTATTTATCACTTTACACCTAGTCTATTTATACTATTTTTTGTTCTTATCTTGTTTTTTTTTCTTGTAATTTGTGTTTTTTTCCTTACATTTTTTTTCGAAAAATTATTGTACAAAGATTAAGAAAATAATGTTTTACTATAGCATTGACAACATTATTTTATTTTTCTAATATGTTAAAAATTAGTGTGAGATCTTACATATATTTTTATTAATAAATAAAATCTTCATTATATTTTATTATATAGAAACATAAAATTTTTGATTCACAATTATATTATTTATTTGATGTCAAAAATCATGTTAGTAACACCTAAACATTAATTATTTTTCCTTAGAAAGAAAATTATTCAACTTGCTACTAAAGGAGTCGAACAGACATGTTAATACCTTCTCTCTCTCTCTACATTTTTTGACACAAATAATTCTCAATATATTTTATTAAATGCATGCATAGGATTTTTAATTTTAAAATTAATACATGTTTTTTTGTAAAATATGCATTTAAGAACTTTAATAATACTAATAACTTATGTGAGAGTCGTTCTTTCATTCTTTGGTTCTTGAAATAACTAAATTGACTTATTGAAGATTAAGAAGTTTCATGATGTCTTTCAACTTAATTCCAATGATGCTAGTGTCACCTTTTTATCAAATCTTTTTCATCTTTCCAAAATCATATTTGAATCTTAATTGTGGTTTCGTACCCTGTGATCATGAGTTTTACATCATAATTAGTGAATAACATACTAAGACTAATTACTATATATCAAGACCTATAACCAATGATGGTAATTTCAAGAAATGTCAATGAATAACTACAATGGGACTGTAAGGGGTTTAGTGAACCCATCCCTAAACCTAGGAAGGTGTCGTGCTAAACATTCATTTTTGCACCTAAATTCCATGTACAAAGACTAGTAATGTTCAATTATTCTTTTGCAACACTATTTATATTTTGTAAATGATGTTTTATACCCTAACCCTAGATACCTAAATAATGACCATCAATGGTTGTTCTACTTTGAAATAAGATCTAATAGTATTGAATGTCCCTTAATAAACTCAATATTATGGGTGATGGCCTTTAAATGTTCACTTCTCCTTGGGTGTGTTATATGAATAACCACATTTAATTTTACTTTTATAGTGTTACCCCTAATCAATAACTATGCATACTAGCTGATGAAGGCTCATGTATACATAGCAAAAATTAGTGGACAACTTGGTTTCAAACTCTTTTTATTTATTATCAACATATGACCATTAATGTCTTTTTGCAAAGAAATGAACTCAATTAGGAATTTTTAACTTCGTACCTTTAAATGATAGCAAAGTATAACAATTTGTGAGAGTTCATTTACATTCAGGAGCCATAAATAGATATTTGTTGTTAGGGGTTTAAGCCTTTTAAAGTACACCTACGATATTTAAAGATTATAAAGCAGTTGAAGTGTGTTGCCCCATCAACATTAAAGGTAATGACTTATAAGTTCATTTACCTTGAAAAAACTAAGGGTGAATAAAAATGAAAGAGTTCACATTTTTTAGATTGCAAATCTTAGGACTTTGAACAAAAAAAAAAAAGAATGTTTCTTGATCTTTATTAAATGAAAGAACACTAAAACATATATTATTGGAAAAAAATTAGGTTCATAAGGAAAACAAAAAATCATAAATGCAATAGTGTTAAAATGACTAAGAGCATGCAAGCTCATAATGGTTTTGGCCAAAACATAAGAAAATTGTTGGACATAAAAGATTTAAAATTAAACAAACTTGAAGATGAGAAGGTCTTTCAAAATACTTGTCTTGGTTGGGGTATAAACTCAAATTTATTCTAGAAAGCCCAACTAAAAAGCTATTATAGAGAATCCAAACAAAACAAACATGGATAAGTAGATCACAAAATTAAATAGTAACAATGTTAAATAAGGCACCAACTAAAACATATAAGTCACTATAACTTTAGTAAGTGAGCTTCCATAACATCATAATAAAAAATAATAAACTAAACAACAATGTGGCTACTAAGAAAGGCATAAAAAACACTAATTCATAACATGATCAACATACATCCATATAAAGGTATAAACAAAATAGTATGAGGTTGTAGAGAATGATATAGTTGTCCACAACAAAGTGATATTATAAAAAGGATAGGTAAAATTGGATAATGAAATGACAACATGAAATAGCTTAGGACACAAAAAGCTGTAATAAACTCAATTATGTATTCTATAGGGTAAAAAGCAAAACAATATGAAATGATGAATAACATGATTACTAAAAGTAGCCAAACGACAATAGGTTTGATAAAATCACCATAAAGTAATGAGTAAAACAACATAATATGGACAAGAGCATGACTACTTGAAGTAGCTAGACTTGAGTAAAAGTCTCGATGAAACATAACAAGGTAATCTGATAACTTTAGACACTATGGATGGACTAATATGCATCAAAGTTTTAGTCTTTATAACCTTAAAGTCCTATTTGTACACAAATATAAGACTCATAGTTGACAAGAAAGTAATCAAAGCTACTGGAAAAAACAAAGACCTTTAAATTAGCATTTTACTATATAAGAACACATGAACATATCCAATCTTGGCTACTAACAAAAATAAAAAGCCATATAGCTTTATACGTACACTTTAAAGAAAACATCATCATCTAACAAAAATGAAAACACATGAACAATCACATGGGGAAGTAATGTAGAATAGTAATATACATAAAATGGTAATAGAATGAACATTGGAACTAGGACATCATTTAATGGTAGTTCATCACTTTGTCATAACAAAGATGAAAAAGGCAATAAATAGAAATATTGCTAACTAAATTAGAAATAAATGATTAAATATAAAGGAAAACAAAATTATAAACTTGAGTGTCTTTATAGTGAGATTGAGAATGAAGACTAGATTGTTCAATACTTAGGGTTTGAACTCCTTGTGTTTTCAAACTCTCCCTTTTTTTTAATCTAAACTATAACTATGTTCTCTCACTCAAAGCCTAAAAATATAATATTTATTCTCTATCAATGACTCTTTCTTCTTGTGTTTTTCTCTCACTGTCTTTTACCTTCTTTTTTTTTGTTCTTTCCTCTCCTCCTCTTCGTGCCTTAGACCTTAATCGAAACCTATTTGTAAGGGAAGGGGACTTGAAACCGAGGGTTCAATCTTTTAGTTGAAAATAGAGAAAACAATAGGGAAATCGGGTATGAAAATAAAAGGATTGAAATTGCATCATAGAAAAATTAGAAAGCCCTTTTTATATAAAAATGAAGAACATTAAAATTTATGTTAACCTAAATAATTTGGGTTTTGTCAAAAATCATAAATCATTCTAGAACACTTTAGTTTGGAAGTGAAATGGTCTAATCAAAAACTTCATTTTTTCTAGCATTATAGTCCAGAAGTTAGAGAGAGAGAGTTAGTTAATGAACACTTTTCGTTTATGAAACTTGTCATTCTTGGTGTCAATAGATTTCATTTGAGAGAGTTCCATTTAGACTTTCCCCCCTTTATCTTCCCAAAAAAATATAAATAGAAACTTCAAAAATATATTTATTTGGGTTGAATTTTTATGTTTAAAACAATTAAACTCTAGTTGAACATAATTTGGCTTATTTAAGTTCCGATAGTGTTTTCTTAGATGTTTCATAAAATAATTGATGAGTTTCTTAGCCCTTGAAGTTGATTGCCCAACTTTCCAACCAATTATGACAATCAAAATTTGGAAAAATATTGAGGCATCATGTATTTTGCTATTTATTTTTTAGAAAAAAGAATAGACATGTCATCTAACCTTAAAAAAATAGTTTTTGAAATTCAATAGAGTTCCATAACCCTGATCATATATTGACAGATTAATTTGAATTTATTAAAAATTAAGTTTTATATTTTATTTTATTTTTATGAGATTATCATGGTCTACTTTGACATGAAATTAATGGTTGATTTGATATTCTTTTTATAATTTTTTCTTATCATATAATCAAATAAATAATATATACATATATTAAAGCTAGTAAAACTTTGAATATATATAGCAAGTTAAGTTAGTTAAATAGAAATCACTTTTTAATTTGTTTTGAATTGTTTTTATGAGATCAAAAAAAAAATCTCAACATTAAATATCCAATCAAGCTTTGTAATTTTGTTTGAATTGTTTTTACGAGATCAAACAAAAATGTCAGCATTAAATTAATATTTAATTTTATAAATTACTATTTTTATTATAATATAATTAAATAAAAATAGTTCAAGAAGTTAGTAAATCTAGTTAATTCTATATTATTAATCATAGGTTTGAGTAGTTACACCATAAAACCATAGATTAATCCAATATATTCTCTCAATTTTTTTTTAAATTCTTAAAATTGTTATCTAAAATCAGACTACTATTTACAGTAGTCTACATTACTACCATAAAACTCCCCCCACCATCTGAACTTTGTTCTATACATTGATTTTCTTTTGATAATGATACAGGGCTTAACATAACACTGTTATGCCACAAACCACCTATCTAGTTAACCCCTGCAAAGACTGGATGGCTATGCAGTCTCCTCGCCAACCAGCGCTTAAGATTCAAGTACCCTGAGACATGCAGCCAGAGTTACTCTAATTAATTATTAAACCCAAGTGCCAAAGATATCGTAGAACCTATTTGATCAGCTTAATGGGCTAGCTGGGTCGTCCCTTTACTTGTGCTGGAATTTGAAGAGACTAAAGAAAACCTTGCAAATGGTCACAAACACCTTTTAAGTTTAATAAAGGTAGCAATCAACATCAAAATCAGCTCAAATAGTCACATAGTGGGGACAGCTGCTGCAAATTTTGAGCTCTAAGTAAAACAGGAGGAGCAGTGATCTTTTATAGCAATGAAATTTTATAAAGTGATATTTGTTAGGAACTCACAAGATAGGCTAAAGATCCAAAAGAAAATAAAAGGTATACAATGGAAATGGAAGGACAACGGATTAACCTTTCCATGAAATGGCTCGGGAGCTTTAATACTTGGACAACCCAATCTTGTCAATCTGGCATCACCATGGCAGGGGAGCTTCTATACATGAATTGGACTCTTCGAGTATATTTTATAATACTAACTTTGGTTCTACATGTCATCTCAGGCTTACTTGAAGTTCACCCAGCCACTATAGTTCTCTCAATTGCCTACTTGAAAGCAAACTCCATTACAACTGTACCTCTTGTAGAGAACAATATGTTGATCTGTGGTAGAATGGCTAGCACTGTGGGACTGATTTATGTTATAAGTTCATCAGATAATGATCACGTGCTGCTCAATGGATCCTCTGATGACTGCAAACACTCTTCTGGGTTTGAATAGAAGTAATCCTCTTCTTTAGGCCTGTCAGGGATCATCAGCCTTTTTTTTGCGCCCCCCATCCGATCTGCATGGGATTCTTTTACATAATATGAGAATTCATCCCAGGTCAATGCTCCATTAGTGTATCGATCTATCAGAACAACCAAAAGCCTTCTGTCCAGTAAAATTGTTTTCTTAAAGCCAAGGAATCTGAGGCGGCATTAAACAAAGGATAAGACAGTGTTAAGATAAAAGAGTTGTGTATACACAAGAGAGAATATTATAGAGCTAAATCCACTAACAAAAAAAGAAACTACATGGAGACCATAAGAATAGAAACATCAAAAACCTTCCTCGATATAACAACCTTTGCAAAAACCAACAATTAAATAAAAATTAAGCTTCAAAGTTCAGTAAAAATTTCACAGCCAGAATAAATATCTGTCTGGATGTAGAGGGCATACACAAATTTGTCTCTGATAAAGAGAAAAACAAGAAATGTTAAAACTTTAAGGTGTTTGAATTCCAAAATCATTTATCTGAGGCCAAAGAAACCACTACATTAGTTTAACAACATTGAAGGACCTTCGATATAATATATGAATTAAAAAGAAGCTGTTTCGAAGAAAAATACCTGCGGTGGCCTTCAACAACTTTAGCCATGTTTCCATCATAGGTAGGGACAAAAATATCACTCTCCAATGCAACAAGATAATCCAATGCTGCCATTTGAGATGAGTGATTCTGGAAGAACCTAAGGTCTGATGGTTCCAACAATGTTTCCTTTCTGACCTGTTCCAAAAACAAAAAGGAACCTGTTAGCAGAAGAGGATGGAACACAAGTATATAGTTAATTTCAGCTTTTGATACAAACCAGTTTTGGATAAGCTGCAGCAAGACTTGCCATTCTCCTATCACCCCCATATATTTCACCAGCAGCAATATATATTTGCATGTTCGGATCAATGTCCAGTGCTCTCAAAGTGAGAGCTGTTTCCTCAGGTGTCAAAGGACACAATCCATCTTTTCTCTTCAAGTCTGAATTTATCATTTTTTCTTTCCACCAAGGATAAGCATATCTGTTCAGATGAGAATGTGGACTGAGGATCAAATAAATACTTCAAGCTACTTGGAACTAAAGACCTGATAAAGAATTATGCACAGCTTACCTCATTCTTGTCAATTCTTCCACCTCTTCATCGTTGCAACCTTGAGTACAGCCAGAAAATGCCAGCATGTCCATTTCATATCGAAGGTGGAGAACCAAGAAAGGACCTTTTTGCCTTAGAAGCCTTATAACTCTATCACCCAACTCCTCTATTTGAGAGGTGAATCTCAGAGCAATAAAATTCACACGGCAGCGCAACTTCTGCAGCTCTAAAGGTTGGTGATTATTGGCAAGTCGGGCATCAGTTCTGTTTAGAAGTACAACTTTGTACTTCTGTATCAAAGGAAGAATCTGCATATAAGATATAAAAGAGATAGCAATGAGCGAAATAAATAGATAAAAATAACAACCATACTACATTACTTCAATTTGAGCTAGCTGATGGAAATTGATAATAAGAACTTCCAAGAGTAACACACTGCAACTTTTGCAACAATGCCAGAAGCAGAAAGAACAGCACTGAGCTAACCTGGTTATAATAGTAAGAAATATTTGACCAACTAACTGGTGGCATGGTATAAGCCATCCCCAGTTCCACTCTCTGCTTCAGCCTGGAAGGCAATTCTTTCAATATCCGAACCTCATCCCTTAACGAAGTGATAAAATGCTCCACATCAAATATATCTTGGAATTCACTGTGCGATTACAGATATTCATTAGAAAGTACGAGGTGCATTTCCAATCCAAAAACAAGGGGGGAATTAAATGGTACAGATTCCTATGTAGTTGAAACCATTTGGTAACTTCAAATACAAAAATGAGGTGAACACACCTGGGATCAGCCCAAAAGGAGGTTTTATCCAGCTCTGGTACTATAAGTGTAACATTCAAATATCTAGCTATAGCAACCATATCGCATATCTGTAATGCAGAGAAGCAAAGCAACAAAATTAATGACAGATAAACCACATCGCCACTGTAAGAGATCATCCACATAAACGCGCATGCCCAGCGCAACAGTAGCCACTCACCGCTGCTCTCATTTGATTAAGACCTCCATTGCACGAGACCATTAAGTATCCATTGTTCTTATAAACCCCTAATGCCAACCAACAAATGGGATATATCAATCTAAAAATGACATGTTGGTTAAGCAGAGTATAGCCACCAGCTAAAAACAAAAATATATCATTTTACTAAAGAAAGACATCAGACGCAAACAAGTTTTTCCACCACAAGAATAGTTTTATTTGACTAATATTCTTCTCTCGGGAGACCTTGCAGCAGCATCACTTTCACAGAAACACCCGTCATTTTTTTTATCGAATGCAAGCAACTATCAAGCAGACTGATTTGATCATGAAAAATAAAATAAAAATAAAAGATGCATCTTTCCACGAAATCACACAATTAATAGGTAAAAGGACTGACTCTTTCGAGGCAAAACGCGAGCAGGGAGAGAAGGAACATTCTCTTGCAAGGCAGCAGAGACAGATTGTGAAGGCCAACCTTTCAAAACCCTAGGACACCACATCTCACCGATTGTCGTCAATTGAACCACACATGTCCACAACAAAACCGACGTCGTTGCCCTTATCATCCACACCTTCATTTTCGACGACGGCCTTGATGTACTACTCCTTATCTTTTCTACTCCTTTACCTACCCCCATACTCTCCTCCTCCACACTTTCTCTCTATCCTTCACATTTCTTCCCCATTCAAAACGACCAGTCGTTCCTCTTCAACAATGCAGGATCGGTAACTTTAGTCAAGAACCTTCGACAAACAAAACTGAATCCAAGAAAAACAAATAAATATCAATTTCTTCCCACCACTACAAAATCAATCAATCAAAAAAACGAATGAAGAACTTTCTCCACGATCTCATCAGTTTATCTGGCGAGAGAGACTACAGTACTCGCCAGCGATTATAAAAAGAGGAGAGAGTGTGGTGGAGAATACAAGAGAATTAAAGAAGAGGTATTATGGTGTGAACCGGCAAGACAACACATACACTGCTTCATCCCGTTTTTTTATTTTTTCTATATTCAGAGTTTCCTTTTCTTTCTTTTCCTGCCAATATTTATTTAACTATGGTTATGGCTGACTATGGTTTACGTGTTGACTCTACTTAACTCTACCCTTGCATTTCAGCCAGTAAATGCTCGCCAGCTGACGCCAGTACAGTTGCCCCACTAAAATTTAGTGTGCCTGATGTGGCAGCTGATCCGGCCGTGGCGAAATAATATTCTTTGAATGTCGATACGCCGACAAAATATCGCGATAAGCTACGAGTAGAAGGAAAATAAGTTTCTGTTTTTTAGGGAAAGTAAACTTTCTTTATATATTTTATTTTATTTTATTTTATTTTCGGAGCAATTGATTCTGTATCAAGTAGTTTTCGGTTTCGTTTTGTTACGCCAAAAGAGTTGAAATGGCCGAAACACCCTGTAATTGTATCAGTAAAACAAAGAAAATAAAACAATATTAGGAAAATGCTGGCTGTTTCGAACATAGTTATTGATCCGTCCCGGTACCGTTCGGTTTGTGTTTGGAACTGAACGTTCAGGTTCGGTACCATTCAGTACTGCTTCGGTTTAGTACTTGTTTATTTTTATTTAATTATATATATAAAAAAATAAAATATTAATTTAACAAGTATAATTTAAATTCAAGATAAATGAAATTTAAATTATACAATACAAACATAATCTCAAAATTAGAAACATCTTTGAAATTCCAAAATATTATGAAAGTAAAATGTTCTAAAATAAAAGAAAAATACATCAAACATCTTCTACATCATTAATAAAAGAACCATTTTTTTTATCTTATTTTAAATAAAGTTCAAGTATTTTATATATAGTTTAATGATACAATTAATTATATAATAAATAGGAGTAAGTTATATAATTAAATAATTGCTTTTGAAAAATCCTCCAACAATAAAATTATTATTTTTAATTATATTTAAATTAAAAAAATAAATTTAAAATAATTAAAAGACCCACAAAAAAATTAACCCTCCAAAAAAAAATATTATTTTTATTATTATTATTATTATTATTAATAATTTATAACCCCCCTAGAAAGTTAGAAACATATTTTTATTTAGTTATTTATTATTATTATTATTATTATTATTAATTTATTATTACCCCTCCCCGTATAAACCTACTTTATTATTATTATTATTATTAATAATAATAATAATAATAATTTATATAACCCCCCTAGAAAGTATTATTATTATTATTAATTTATATAACATAACCCCCCGTAACTACCTCCTTCTTCTTTTTTTTTTTATTATTATTATAATAACTAAGTATAAAAGGCAAACCCAACATAACCCTAAAGCTCCAATCTCCTTCTCCCAGCCGCCGCCCACCCTCATTTCATCATCTCTTCTTCTCCATTTATTTTTCTTCCTCATCAGTCATCTCCTTTTCTCCATTTATTTTTTTTCCTCCTCATCCTCATCTCCTTTACTCTCTTCCTCCTCATCTCCTTTACTCTCTTCCTCATCTCCTCATCCTCTTCTCCATTGTTTTTTCTTGGCTCCGTTTTGAAGTTTGAACCGGCGGCAGAATGTATTTATTTTAATTTAGAGTTTTATTTGGAATTTTTTGAACCCGGAACGGAACGCCTGCATGCGAACGAGGCGTTCCGACTGAATTTGGCGGATTTTCCGAATCGGCCGGATTTTTACCGGACAAAACGTCGCCGTTTTGTCCCGGATTTTGCAACGGACGGGCCGTTCCGCCGAACGGACGGGATCAATAACTTTGGTTTCAAATATTCCTTATGAAATTCTTTATGAATTGTTAAGTCAATTCCTTCTCATTCTATATATACGTATTGTTTTATGAATTGTTAAGTCAATTCCTTCTCAATCTATATATACATATTGTTTTATGAATTGTTAAGTCTATTCCTTCTCATTCTATATATACATATTGTTTTAAAATCAAAGTCAAAATAATAAAAATTAAAAATATATAGTATATATATTGTTTTAAAATCAAAGTCAAAATAATAAAAATGAAAAATATATAGTATATATATATTGTTTTAAAATCAAAGTCAAAATAAAAAAAATATATAGTATATATATATATATATATTGTTTTAAAATCAAAGTCAAAATAATAAAAAAAATATAGTATAAAAAAATAAAATTATTGCGTCAACTTTATTTTATAAGAAATAAAAATTATATTTATGTTTTTTGCTTTTTGTCGCAAGGAAATAAATTGAAACACCCGTGGCACCTTCATAAAAATCAATTTAAAAATTGTTTTAGATAATTATTTTCGTGTTTACCTATAGTTATGATAAACTAAATAATATATAATTTTTAAAGATATTTTTAATTTTGATATTATATTTGTTTGATTTTGTATTTATATTATATAATTTTAAGTTAATTTATATCGAATTTGAATTATATTTGTAGTAATAAAAAGTCAAAACATCTCCAAAAACAATACTTAAAAGATTTTACGAGAACGAGAAAAATTGTTACAAACAAAACAACAAAGAGTAGAGTCGCGTAGGCCGAGGCTTAATTAATCAATAATCATAATCCTCGAAATAGAAATTCAAAACCAGACATTGAAAGGATTGTGTCTTGTGATAACATGAAAACAAATGCTTTCTTTTCAAATTTGGACGATATCCCACAACTAAAATTATATATAAATTTCCTTGTTTCTTATTAATATTAAAAAAATTATTGATTTCTTAAGCAGTCAATATATATAAATAAATATCCCTATTTAATTAAAGAAAAAATAGTTATTTTTTTTAAAAAACTATCTCATTAAATTAAAAAATTTAGTAAGATAGCATGGTTTATTTCATTTCTTCTCCCCCATTAAAACAACTAGAAATTGCATCCTTTTCATCTTCAAGCCTCAAAGCATGTTTTTCTCGTTGAAAATTGTCATGTTTTTCTCGTTGAAAATTGTTGCTATCATGTTTCTACCACTTCATAATCGAATCATGTTTTTCTCGTTGAAAATTGTTGCTATCATGTTTCTACCACTTCATAATCGAAAAAGGTAAGATAAACATTCTTCATTGCAATTAATTTTGTTTATTCTATATTTAATTTGTGATTCATATAGTTGGGATTAAATTATTATTTAGGGCCAGTTCAAAATTATGGCTCTTTGAATTTTTTATAAATTAGATATGTTTTAAGAGTCTGTTTGAGAATATGATTGAACTTGTTTTTTAAAGTGTTTTTTCATTTAAAAATGAATCAAAGTGATATATTTTTTTATTTTTTTAAAAAAATATTTTTAACATTCACACATCAAAAGAATACTAAAAAAATAATTTAAACCAAAACCAAATTCAATTTTTTTCAGAAGAACTTTTTTTTGTTCCCAAACACCCTCAAAGTAAATTTGTATTGATTTTATACATTGGTTTTTAATTTTAGAAATTAGCTCACACATGTACCATCACCTTTGTTTAAAAAATAATTATTAGTTTAATGCAAATTCTGTTGCTAATATTATTTCAACATTTGTGATTAATAATATTTATGATGATATAGAATTGCATTACAAATATAATACTTTCTATGACAACACAAACACATAGGTTGTAAAATAAAATGTGTTTGAGTATCTTTTTAGTTAATGGGCAATTAGTGGAAAAACTTAAAGGAGAAGGTATGAAAGAGTGATGAAAGAGTGATAAAGGAGTGAATGGGTTGCTAGAGTCATAAACTCAAAAGTCATTATTAGATTTTGCTCAAATTTAGATATGTTGTACTCCGCGTCCTACTTTACAACTTCATCCAAATTTAGTTTATCTAATGTCATTTGAGAGATACAACCATTGCAAGTTTTCTAGCAAAATTGGGTTAGTGGCAGACATAAACACCAACTTGGTTTGTCTAGTTTTCACATTGGATCATTCATTTTTCTAAAAAAAAAGTTTAACTAATCTTCTTTGTTTTGGACTGCAGAGATCATATTTCAACTTTTCTGGAAAGATTTTTACTCAAAATAGCTTCTACTAGTTTTCATATCAAATTATCTCTCTATAGAACACATTTAATCTAGCTATTAGATTACACCAATTCCATTACTTATTATGATATACCTATTTAACTTGAATTGCATTGCTGGATTTTATCTAGTTATTATCATTATTGTACATATTTCTATTCTGAAGTTTTTGCCAAAACATGAATACCAATCACCCAAAAAATGGTTGTCCAATTTAAAAAAACCTAAAAAACCATTGACCAGTTAACCTATCACCTTGCTGCTAACCTTATAACAACCACTAAGAAAACCTTTAATACCATCACCACCTTAATCACCTCAACCACTACCAAAACCTTCCCCCAACATCCTTTAAAACCAAAGACAATCCCTAAACAACCTTACAAAAAAAAAACTAACCTATCCCTTGCAAGTTGCCATTATGGATCTTAAGACATTGCCACCACCAACTTTACCTTTGGTACTTCATAGGCAAATAAAATAAAGGTCCCAAACAATACAACTAATTCTAAATAGCCCTTTTTCCGTGATAAAAGATTGATATTATTTTGGATATTCTGGATAATGTCATTAAAGAGAGCGCATAAAAAAAAATCGATGTTTAGTGAGTTTTTCCTGAGTTATTAATTGCCTTATCATGCAACCAGTTTTATTGTATTCTAAATATGGAAAACTATGGTCTTTAGAGTTTCATGACAATATAATAAGGTTTCTTGATTTCCTCTATTTAAGAGTAAGGATGACGCTAACTCATTTATAGAGAAGGGATCATAGATTTAGGGGGGAAGTCCTAGTCCTCCAATCATGACACCAATATATTTTTCTTGACAATTATTTTTTAAGCTGTCTATATGGATTTACCTTCAAGGTTTACTTTCCCCCTTTGGAATGAGACATGCCTAGGCATGACCACAAATATTGCGGGGAGATTATAGACTTTTGATTAATAAGCACTTAGTTACACCCAGTTCAGCTATGTTAAAGTTTGTGTTAAATTGGATGCTTAACTATTTATGGTCCATGCTTTTCAGTTGATGTAAATTATTTATGAAACCTATCACGATTATGTTTGATTATGAATGAAAGCCAAAAGCTTATGAGTTTTGCAAACTTTTTTTTGCCATATATGCAAAGTATATGATTAAGGCCTTACATTTTTTTTATTGAACACATACTCAAGATAAAAATAAATGAGAAGGATGTCTTTATATGTATGAAGCTCACCAATAATTATTGTTGAAAGAGTATTATCCCTTTAATTATTGTTGCGGAAAAATTAATTACCCAAACCATTTAGTTAGAAACAATTGACTAATTGAACATAATAAAGAGCTCGATAGCTATTATTCTTGGAAATGCTCATCCAATTTAAACTTAAGAGAAATCAACCAACTAGTAAAAGATGCAAAAACAACCAAACCTGATGATGTTGAGATGTTGAAGGTAAGTAATAATAGGAATTCAGAACTTGACATGGATCATGAAAAATTACATCTTGAGAGGGGCTAATCTATTAACTTTATTAACTAATGGGATTTTGGATTCTGCCTTGACTTTTTTTTCTAAGTGAAACATAAGAGGACCTTAAGCCTCTTTTTCTTTTTTGCTCTACTTTGTCTAGTTTCATGATTATTAGAAGGATCAAATCACTTGTTTCACTTAGACAAAAAGTCAAGGTATATATATATATATATAATAAAGGACTTTGGAATATCATGGATCTTAATGGCTCCCCTAAAATATAAAATAATAAAGGTTTGGATTAATAAACATAATCTTATCTTGGTAACCATATAGGGAGGTTGAGATGACTATAATTTTTTTATCACACCAATTTCTTTATCGAGTATGGAGATGCATGTGCTTCCCTTAATATCTCTTCCTTCAAGTCCTTTACCGAGGAACACACAACCTTCCCTTAAATTTGATTACGCCTTTTTCATCCATCGTAAAATTAGACTCTTTCCCGACCTCTATATTCTGTTTTATTTCGTCGACTTTACATCCTTCGTTGCTCCATCTTGATTCTCTCCTGCAGAGTCGATCTGGACTATCAAAGCCGATATAATATTCTTGTGGCCCACAGGAATCACTTCGAGTTCCAACCTTTGAAGGTCCTACGCTAACGGTTGTTGAATTAATCGCATCGGTGCCATCTCGTTGACATATAATGTCACACTTATATGTTTTATATATTTTGATGATCACAATAAAAAGAAAATGGACTAATAATATGCTTGGATGAGATTAAGCGATAAACATGTATTATACAAAGAATACATCAACAAGCATAACGGAGTACACGAAGAAATCACTCCAAGAAGTCCAAGATGCAAGCAAGTGAAGACAAAGAAGAAGTTTTCATTTTAGTGCTTTAATTATGTAAATCTCAAATGTCTAACTTGATAGCACAATTTAAAATGAACTCACACACTTCACATTGCATGCATTAAAAGGGTTTGATGATTAGAGGATTAAGTCATATTCAATCGGTTCAAAAATTCAGAAAAGATAATTTGTCACAATTGCCTTTCTGCATGAACCGGTCGACCGCTTGAAGACAAATTGTCTTTTGAGCTGAACCGGTCGACCGCTATGTTTATCCGTTGTGAACCGGTCGACCGCTTGAAGACGAATTGTCTTTCTAGAAGAACCGGTCGACCGCTTGGGTTATCCGTTGTGAACCGGTCGACCGCTTGAAGACGAATTGTCTTTTGAATCGAACCGGTCGACCACTTTATTTGTCCGTTGTGAACCGGTCGACCGCTTGATATGACGATTGCATTAAAAGCGGCTATAAACGGCTAGTTTCTTTTAGAAACTTATAAATAGGCCTCCTAATTGCAAAAATAAAGACACAGAACTTTCATATCTTATATTGAGGCAATTAGAGTGCAAAATCATCTTCATATCATCAATCTTCATTAATACTCATATTTGTGTTTAAATCTTCATATCTTAACACAAAGAGTATTTCTCATTCTCACTACACTTAAACACCTTCAAATATTCTAAGTGTTATCAAGTGAGATAAAGAGATCATAGATCTTCATTTGTAATATCTACACTATAAGAGTGTATTGTTGTTTTACAAAAACAACCATTGTAATATTCTTGAGAGTTGAAGTATAAAACTCTTTTGATATTGGTGAGGGAACATCACCAAGGAAAAATCTTGAAGAGGGTACATCTTCAAGTGGGAAGAAGGAAAATCTTGAAGAGGGCATATCTTCAAGTGGTGTAAAAGTCTTGGTGTAGATTCATCAAGCAAGATTTGTAATCTTGTTACTTGGACTAGTAAGAGAGTACAATACTCAAGTACGAATTTGTACTTGAATTGTGGACGTAGGCTTGCCGAACCACGTTAAAAACCGAGTTAGCAATCTCTCTCTCTTATCTCTTTACTTTAAAGTAATTGATTTTAGAATTGCTATAATTATTGTATTTACACCTAATTCCCCCCCTTAGGTGTATAGTTGCCTTAATCCTTGAATAACACCATCGATTTTCTACTTAAAGCATCGACAACAACGTTGGCTTTTCCCGGGTGGTAGTTGATTATACAGTCATAGTCCTTTACTAGCTCTAACCACCTTCTTTGCCTCATATTCAGCTCCTTTTGTGTGAAGATATATCGTAAGCTTTTGTGATCCGTATATATCTCACACTTTTCTCCGTATAAGTAATGTCTCCATATTTTTAAGGCAAATACTACCGCCGCTAATTCCAGATCATGTGTTGGATAATTCCGTTCGTATTCTTTGAGCTGTCGCGATGCATAGGCTATTACTCTTCCATTATGCATCAACACCGCTCCTAGCCCATTTTTAGAAGCATCGCTATATACCACGAAGTTTCCACTTTCAGACGGAATGGTTAGCACTGGGGCGGTGACTAGTCTTTGCTTTAATTCTTGAAAACTCTTCTCACAAGCATTCGTCCACTGAAACTTGGCATTCTTTTTCATCAAGTTAGTAAGAGGCCTGGCTATCTTAGAGAAGCCCTCCACAAATCTTCGGTAGTAACCAGCTAGCCCTAAGAAACTTCGTACGTCTATCACGTTCTTTAGGGTAGGCCAGTTTTGGATAGCCTCTACTTTTCTCGGATCTACTGCTATACCCTCTTTTGTCACCACATGTCCAAGAAAAGCAACTTGCTTTAGCCAAAATTCGCATTTCTTGAATTTGGCGTACAATTGTTGCTCCCTTAATAGCTGTAAGGTAGCTCTTAAATGTTCCCTATGCTCCTCATGGCTTCGAGAATAAATCAGAATATCATCGATGAATACAATGATAAATTTATCCAAGAATCCTTTAAAGACTCGATTCATCAAGTCCATAAAGGCGGTTGGAGCATTAGTCAATCCAAACGGCATTACTAGGAATTCGTAGTGGTCGTATCTCGTTCTGAAAGTTGTCTTCTTCACATCCTCCGATCTTACTCTCAGCTGGTGATATCCTGCTTGCAGATCTATCTTGGAGAACACCATTGCACCTTGCAATTGGTCGAATAAGTCATCAATTCGGGGCAACGGATACCTATTTTTAATTGTCACCCGATTCAACTCTCGATAGTCAATGCATAACCGCAAACTATCATCCTTCTTCTTCACAAATAGTACTGGAGCTTCCCATGGCGAGGAACTAGGGCGTATGAATCCCTTATCCAGTAAATCTTGTAGTTGCACCTTTAGCTCCTTCAACTCCACTAGGGCCATCATGTAGGGAGTCTTAGAAATTAGAGTCGTGCTCGGCTCTAATTCAATCTCAAATTCCACCTCTCTCCGATGGCAACATAGTCAAACTTTCTGGGAACACATCTAAATACTCCTGTACAACCTCTATATCTTCCGGCTTCGACTCTTGCTCTACTTGACTATCCAGCACATGTGCTAGGTACCCCGTACACCCTTTTTCTAGCATCTTTCGAGCTTTTACAGCTGAGATGATCGGTATTGGTTGAAACTTCATATCGACCTTAAATTCTAACCGCCACCTCCAAGTAGATTAAAAACTACTCTCCTACCCCGACAATCGATATGGGCACCGTACTTCGATAACCAATCCATTCCTAGAATCAAGTCAAAATCTTGAAGGTCCAGTACTATCAAATCTGCCTCCAAACTCCTATCCTTAATCTGTATTGGACACTGTTTTACTAGGTTGGTTGACTCCATATACTCTCCAGAAGGGACTACTATCAAATATCCTACTGCCAATGTTTCGGGTTTAATACCTAAGCTTTCTACCAATGTTTTTGATATGAATGAATGAGTAGCACCAGAATCAATCAAAACATAAGTAACCAAGCCAAGGAGTGAGACATTACCACAAATCACTGTCGAGTCCTTCCGGTCAGCCTCCTCTTGAGTCATCGTATACACTCGGGCAGGTACTCTTCCCGGTCCTCGTTTCTGTACTTGGGGACAGTTAGAGGCTATGTCCCCTTGCTTGTGACAGATATAGCAAGTTCTCAAATCCGGTGGACACTCCCCAGTGTGAAACCTCCCACATTTATTGCACCGAGGTTGGTTACCCAACATTGGTCTTGGTTGACTACCTGGTAGTAACCTTGGGGTATATGGTGTTGGTTTGACAGCTCGTGCACTTCCTGGACCACCGCTTCGGTTGAAGTTTCTTGGCAAGGCTCGTCTTAATGGCCCAGAGGAAGAAGTTCCAGATTTAAATGTTTGCCTTTTCTGTTGTATCTCCTTTGAAATCTCTTTCTGATCCTCGTCTGCTAGCAGTGCTTTGTCTACCATTTCTGGAAAAGTATTAGCAGCAGACATCCGTACCATGCTCCGGACTCTCGGGTTTAGTCCTGTTAAAAACCGATTCTTTTTCAAGTTTTCATCCTCGGCAATGAATGGAACAAATCGACACCCTTGTTCAAATCTTCGTACATATTCTCCTACCGACATTCCATTTTGCTTCAATTCTAGAAAGTCCTGAATCTTCCTAGCCTTTACATCAGCAGTGAAATACTTGTTGTAAAACATTTCCTTAAACTTCACCCAGGTTAAAGTGGGTACATCAACTGTTACTCGTGCACTTTCCCACCAGGTGCGGGCATCTGTGGTTAGCATGAAAATAGCACACGACACTCTTTCGTTATCATTGAAGTGTAGATACTCAAATATTGCCTCCGAGGATTTAATCCACTCTTCCGCTTTCATCGGGTTATCACCTCCAGAGAATTCTTGAGGATTCATTTTGCGGAATCTCTCCACGACGTCATTCCTATGCTGAGGCGAGGGAGGTGGAGGTTGTTGGCGCATAGCCAGAAGTTGTTTTATCTGTTCCGTATGAGTTTGTTGTTGTTGTTGTATTGCCTGTTGTTGTTGCTGCAGTGTGTCCAACATATGATTCAACGCATCTTGTTGGTTTACGTTGTTATCATTGGAGATTCCTTCTCCTCCTCGTACCGGGTTCCTTCTTGGCGGTATGTTTTAGCTTTATACATGTCATGTTATATCTAGGTTAGTTATGATATCGATAACCTTTCATATCATATGCAATATATAATAAAAGTCATTCATATATATATATATATATATATATATATATATTTATATTTTTCATATATATATTAAACATTTCATACAAAATCGGCTTTTATAAGCACATCAACTCCTAAGGGTTTTCGTACCATAATTATAACCAAAAAGGGTATTCCTATTCATATCAAAAGGGTACGGAGGCTACTACATCGTACTATTTCTTAGTAGTGTGGCTCATAGATCAGAATATACGTATCGGACACGTTGTGGAAGGGCGCGCTCTACCCTCCATCAATCGATAGCATCCACTGATGCAATACGTCCGATCTCACGAGCAATCTCCATAGGTAGACCCCAATTGTACATCATCCTATCGAGGGTCCGTCTAATCTGGATTGGTAAGAAGACTCGGATTATGTTCCAATAGCAATTTCGGTTGATTTGACCCTCCCATACTTCATCCAACAACTGTTGATCCCTTGGTAGGAGAGTCCTGCGTAATGTCATCCGCATATAATCGTGGTTGCAATACTCAATAAAACTGGCATCAGCAAATACTATCTGTTGAACCAAATCATGTACTCTAGTCACGTGTCATCGCAAGGTTATTTAGTTCCACCCAATAAGCAGCTAGAGTGACCCTCCGCCTACGGTCCTAGCAACTCTGGGTACGCTGTCATATATACGGCATCTACAACGCGAATATTTATAATCGTCATTATTTTACTGTGTATAATTGTATAACAACACAGAACATACACAACAATCATATACAGTTATTGAACCAAACAAGAAATAAATCAGAAATTTATTTATTTATTTACCATCGAAGAATGTACTGGTTCTCGGGCTCATGTGACACTTAGGACTCTACCCAACTTACCAAACCTAAGCTCTGATACCACTAAATGTGACGCCCCTAGCTCCCTTGCCGCTACCTAACCGGCGTGACCGAGATCGCCACACTCGTTGGGACTAATGTCCCCTATTTCCTCCATCATAAACAACAAAATACATAGATAACTATATTGTTGAAAACATACGGAATAATTTACAACATCCTTATTCCATTCTATAATTTACTGTAATACTCAAAATGCCTAAATATTTAATTTACAAGGTTGGCTCAGTACTCCTTTTTTCTACAAACAAAAGATATTCCTATTTTTATCAGTGACACATGAGCCTCTTTTAGCGAGAACCTAGCAGCATCCTCAAACAACTTAACCTTACCCTTGCCTCGAATAAAAAAAAATACACAAATGGAATGAGCCAAAGCTCGGTAAGTAGGGTGATGCACGTGATATGCAATGCTATTGTGTTTCCCACATTTTCATCCATTTTTAATCCGGTACCCTAGGTATATGCAAGTCCGTATGAACTATCACTCGGTGATCATGTTATCACCTATCGCTCTATTACTTTCTCTTAGTGATCTCAATATCACCTACTCGCTCGCAACGACATTTTCCTCGTTGTAGCACACGGTTAGCGGAATTATCCTCGCTAACGGTGTTAGTAAATAGAGCTCGCACTTTGGATTCCTTGCTATTACCCATTACACTCAATTCGGTTATCAAACCGTGTCAATTTAAGACTCAATGATTTCCCTCAAATTATTTTCCCTCAATGCACGTGATGCACGTGATGACATGTTTAATCACATTCAAACAAGCTCGGGTACCAACTCTTATTTCTCAAACCATACTCACGGTCCAACTCACACTCGGGATTCACCCATCGTTCACATACCAATCATGGTTCTCATAGCGGGAACACAACCTCCGCTCATTAATATTGTTCATTAATTCCATTAATATTAAGATCTACTTTTTCCATTATTATAAGAATAAATTTATTTATTTATTTTGTCCAAGCTCATTTCTTTTAATCTTAGCCCATCTATTTTTAAAACCAAGCTTTTTACTTGTAGTCCAAGTCCATTTAATTTGTTCTAGGCCCATTAGCTTGATCCAAGTTTATTAACTTTATCTTAGTTCAAACTCATTTATTTTAATCCAAGCCCAAATCCATTTGTTTTGATCTAAGTCCACCTTAGTTATAAGTTTAAGTCCATTTTGTTTTAATTTAAGTCCATTTAATAGAATCCACATTTTTTTTTCAAGCCCATATGTTTTAGGTTAAGTCCATGGGTTTATTTCATGTCCACATTCATCTAAATCTAAGCCCACTTAATTTTACAAATATTTTTTTTATTTTCAGCAATAGTATGCCTACATAACCCATATCAATTTGGTCATAATTCCTTATATATATATATATATATATATATCTAAAAATACGAAATTTTAAGGAGAGATAGTAGACATAGAGAAACAACTTTCATTCTTTGTATTTTTCCTAAAAATCACTCTAAGATCTCGAAATAACTCGCACACAATTTGAGCAACCCACGCCATATCAGTTATAACTCCATGTACATGTTTCTAAAAATCATGAAATTTCACAGTGATATAGTAGACATATATATACACAACTTTCATTCTTTACACTTGTCCTAAATCGCACTCCAAGATCCCTAAATAATTCACACACCATTTCGGACAGAAAATATTTTTCCAACAGGTATCTATTTGAGCAACCCACACCATATCAGTCATAACTCCATGTATATTTTTCTAACAATCACAAAATTTCACAGGGATTTAGTAGACATATATATACACAACTTTCATGCTTTGCATTTTTCCTAAAACTCACTCCAAGACCCCGAAATAATTCATCCCAATTTCGGGTTTTCCATCCCTAAAAGAAATTCAGACCAAGCACATTTTTCATCATACATGCTTAACCATCCATCATCAAACATCAAGAGTAAAAATAATTACAAAACCATCATAATCACATTTGACATTAATTAAACAACTCATAAAAATGGAAAGCATAAACAAACAAAAATAAAATAAAACCTACTTACTTTAGATTAAGTTTCCCTAAAATCTTTTTAGCTTTTCCCTTGTTTTTCCCTTGCTTTTCCCTTCTTCTTCTTCCCTTTTTCCCTTCTCTTTCACTCTTTTTTTTTCTTTTTGTAAAATTTCGGGATGCATAACAAAAATGCCTCCCTCTCCCCCATGTTTGCTTTACTTAAACATCTTTTCCATTTAATGCTTATGCCATGTGTCAATGAGTTATGGTGAAATGTAAAGTTAAATTAAGCTTAAATTTTTATGAATTTCAAGGCAATTCATTTGGTTAGGTTTTATGAATTTTTAATATTATTATTATTTTTGTCTATCATCATTTTATATACTATACTTTATACTTATTACATATACAAAGGATTTACTAATTAATTCTCCTAAAATTATTTTTCCTAAACATTTACGTACATTAATTAATCCCAGCAATCACGTACATAAACGCCAATTACGTACATACCATATATTCTAGTATATATTTTTACCAGGTTACAGATTATCACGTACGTACTCTATATACTATATACATACGTACGAATATAATTATCCCGATCAGTACACTTATACGGTTACAAATTTTACACTAGTTACAATTAGAGTAGATATTTGACTATTCATATTAATTCTTTACTTGGTAATCTACTTGTACTATGTTCTTACCTCGAGACTTCTAATATCATAGTGTTATGTTTGTATAATTCGCTTATACTCTTTTCAATCTAAAGTTCCTAAAGCCTAAGTTGAAGATTTTGCATTACCAACACTCTAGTCATATCACTAATCATATGGTTGAGGAAAAACTTAAATGGGCATAACATAAAATTATTCTTGATAATTCTCCTTATAATGATGAGTGTAGAGAGAACTTGTTAGGGAGTTTTTTTAATTAAGGATGAAGAGGCTTTTTACTAAAAGAAGTCTTGGACTTAGTGGTTAAACTTGCGATAAGGAAACACCAAGTTCTTCCTTAGATCACTCCTTCACAGATAGATTATAGATAAAATCTATTGGTTGACTTGTAAGATAGGTTCTAAGCTAGTTAATAGTTTGTTATTTCTATAGGCTATTTTTTATTCATTCCACCACTTTAAAGGATATGTCCGTATACATCACTAGCATTAATTCCTCTAGAATTTTTTCCTAAAGTCATGTAACATATTTGATAAGATCAATGAATTCTTATTTTTCATCTCAAGTAATAATGCTTATATTCCATGTGGTTTTACTTCTTTGTTCTTCGAGAGAAGCTGGGACATTATCAATAAAGACTTTAGTGTTGTTGTAAGGTACTTTTTTGATACCTCTAGTCTGTCTAGGTGTGTGAATGGTACAAGGAATATGAATGATTGGCGTATTTCATGTTATCAATTGATATACAAATGAATATATAAGCTATTATAAATAGATGGATGGTATGGTAGAATTGCTAAATTATTGGTTCATGGTTAGACTCTTGCTATCATTGCTATTGATGGACAATAGATAGTCTATTATTGGTTCAGTCTATTACATTTTGTTGGCTGGCATGATTGGTTGGTTGGTGTTGAGGTAATATTTTTACACTATTGATGAAAACTTCCCATAAAATATAAGATTTGTGAATTAGATTGAATGTCAAGAATTTAAACAAGCTAACAAATCATTTAATTATGAGAACAATTAAAAAAACCATTCTCTAATATCAAATTCGATATCTCACCCTAAGTCTGAACGGGTCGCTCCTAATTCCTCCTCTTACTGATTACAATCTGATTCCACCAAATCATTGCATACTCTATAAACTTAATCATCACCAATTTCATTTTTTCTGTTCAGAATAGCTATGACAATTAAAAATCAAATCTACCTTTTTCTCCCACTCCAAGTAAGTCTCGGATCGCTTTTACCTTGAAAGTTTAAAATTTTCAGTTTAATGGTGTCCCCATCCATATCTTCATAATTTCTCATGCCACGGAAATTCACTTTCCTCCTTCTATTCGGTCCATACCTTATTTCTTGACCAACAAATACAAAATTTTAGTCATCTTCTCCCACATCTGCGTTTTCATCAACCAACACGTCAAAATTAGATCTCGGTATTCGATACAGACCTTGCGGATTGTATTTCCTCTGCGATCAGCCCTAATATTCTATTTCTTTATCCATTTCAAATAATCTTTTAGATCCATGTTCATCTAGACACTAACTCGAGTTGCTCGCCATAAGGCTCGTAATTAGAAAACAACGTCAGATTTTGTGTCACCGATTCGTTGTTTTCGGACATCGCTTGAATCTACAAAATTCAGCTTAGTCACAACAAATATATCCTCACATCTCTCGTGTATCACAAAAAATCAAGGTTTTTCACTTTAATATGCTCACTATGCCTTTTACCTCACATCTTGCTTTCTTTTGGTTATTTCATAACTAAAATCAACAAATCAAAGTTAGTAGCATTTATGAGCACTTTAATCATGATTTTTGGACTTAAGAAGCAATACAAATACTGAAAACAAAGCAAAACAAAACTATAATTATGATTTCGCGAGTAACAATGCAAATTCATACGAATTGTGAACGATACTGAAGACATGAAATAAAGCGTAGTAAATACTAGCGATAATAGTTACTTGAATCCTAGATTACCTAAAATAGAATAAAAAAAGCGAATTGGACAAAAAAAACAGTAAGGATCACTTTTTGAGAATTGAGCACAATCTAAAATCCTATGCAATTTTTACGTAACGAAATTGGAACCTAAACTAAACGACCTCTAAATAACCTCAAATTCGATATTTTGTATTCTAAACAACACTCAAATTATAGGTCGTTCTCGTACTTCTAGATACTCAACCTGTTCTGTAATCATTTTGCGACAGAAATGAACCTTCAATTGAAAACTCTAGTATATAATATCCAAATAAGCTCAAATATAATATATTATGCGATATCAAACCCAAGCCACATAATGTAAAGTTTCAATTGATTCTAAAGTGTTTGTCTAAGGGTTCATTACGGTAGTGTTTCATGCAGTAAATGAATCTCAAAAACCCCTCAAGAAATTAATATTAGAATAAGCCCAAATTTTACATATGATCCTATCTCAATTGATCCCGATATGGTTTGCTAATGTTTCCCGATATGGTTTGCTAATGTTTCCCGAGTAGTATTTTCTACGACAAGATTTAATGATTCTTCAAATTTCAACTAATGCCACTTTCTCTCTTTCTTTCTTTTTCCTCTTAATATATTGAAATGAAGAGACATAAAACAATGAAATATAACCTCTTTTTTATTAGATGACACCGACACGAAGAACAAGGAGATGAACATAAACACTGGAAAACTTCAAGGAACACTTAAAAAAACACGGAAATAACAGAATGATATCAACAGATGCGAATCTTGTGATCACGTGGTCACGCAACCCACAACCAAGAATGAGATATGATTCCGGAAAGCCAAAATAGGTCTGGTAGGAGTGTGACACAATGGAAACCTGCCCCAAGGCACCAATACTATTTGAATAAATAGAATAATGCCAAAGGGATCAAGCTTATTTTTGAGTATTGTGTTAGTCTTGGTTGTTACTACATATTAACCGAAGGGATATTCCTGGTTTTTCTCCATTAGAGTTGAGTATTCTTTTGAAGAAAATAGCAAAATCTGCTTTCTTCTTCCAGTCACAGCCACCTGCTATTTTGGCTTCATATCACCGTTACATGAAGCTCAAATTTGGGTATCTGGTGCTACTGAGTGTGATTAATGTTCTGAACGGTAGAGATGAGAAATCGAAAGTCCAGCAAGGAGATATGTATGTTTAACAGTAGTTCTCCAGTTTAAGGTCACTCTCCAATTTAACTCCAATATTGGTAGATCTAACCGTTAAAATGATCTGAAAGTTGGGTATGTGTTGCATGCGTAGTTTATATACAATTGCACCGTTGGGATTTGATATTGGTTGGATGAATTGGGAGTTGTTGCTATTACAATTGCTGTTGAGTGCTGTCTTGGCAGCATTGTTTTGGGTATCCAAACATGGCTTCCAATCAAAAAACCTTGACCGCCCAAAGCCAAAACCATAGATGCAAACCCTGTAAACCAACACCAAAACACTAAACACACAAGTTCTGGCACCACCAAACCTACCCCTTTTCACAGGAGCTTGGGCCGACAAGATAAGAGCTACCGACACTAACACTTGATGCACTCTCAACCCTAGCCCTTGTAAGCCGATTGTTTCTCGTCTTGAATTGAATGGTAGTTTATGGGAGAAGTTCGTTGTGGATTGGTGCAGGTGCCTGGTAGGTTTCTTTCTCGGGAATGAGTTTTCTTTTCATGCTATGAATTCAATTGCTAACAGGATATGGAAGAGGTTTGGCCTTGAGGATGTGACATCCTTGGCCAATGGTTTTACAATGTTTCGTTTTAAAACATGAAATGAATTACAAAAGATTCTTGAAAATGGACCTTGGATGTTAGGGGAGGGGGAAAGTCATTATTCTTCAGCAATGGCACTCCGGGTTTGTCTTTGACATGAATAAGATCACCAATCTTCCAGTATGGATTCGAATTGTAAAATGTGGAACACTTGAATGTGAACATATGAACTCTTGAAATGAGTGTGATGATGAAAGTGATTCAAAAATACCAATATACTGATTATGACCATTGATGTTATAGGTGGTGCGGTCGGGATTGGACCGTCGTCGAGACAGAACGACTCCACTGGTGGAGCACGTAGGTGACTTGCACCTTTCTTTTTCATACATTGAATACGGAAATACTTTAACATGAATATTACTCTATTGTGTAAGAACCTAGATCAAATTGTTGAAAGCGTAAATGCTGGCGAATGAATGATTATCTTTGGGTAATGGCATCCGAATGGATGGCCAAAAAAAATGATTGATTAGCTTAGGCTAATGGCATCCGAATGAATGGCCGATATGAATGATTGATTAGCTTCGGCTAATGACATCCAAATGGATGGCTGGAACGAATGATGGATTAGCTTCGGCTAATGGCATCCGAATGGATGACCGGGATGAATGATTGATTAGCTTCGGGTAATGGCATCTGAATGGATGACCGGGATGAATGGTTGATTATCTTCGGCTAATGGCATCCCAATGGATGACCAGAATGAATAATTGATTATCTTTGGCTAATGGCATTTCAAAAGGATGACCGGGGTAAATGAACGATTAACCTCAGTAAATATGCCTTAAGAGGATAGACGGGTTATTAATTATGGTTGTGTTGAGAAGATGTTTAAGATTTTGTAGACCTAGGATGATTGGATCGAGATTGATTTTAAGGGTTCTGTTACTGTTTAATGCTTGAGACATGTTATTGTCTCAGGACATGTTATTGTTAAAGTGATGCATATATATGCATTACAAGCTATTTGTACCAAGTACATGAAGAAATTATAAATGTTAATGCCTTCATGAATCGCCGGATCGTTTAGTTACCATTATAATTATCATTAAGTAATTACGTTTTCTTAAATGTTTTGTATTGCTGTAGGGACGTCACATCCACGAGATGTCTAAGGAACCCGATACACGGGAACCTACTTTTGCAAGGAACCATATAGATGCATTCTAAATCACAATGTATTTCGTGTGAATCAATGTATTGAACACATAACTTTTATTAGACCATTTTGTGTAAATTCATAATGGCTATTAGTAGTATAGGAATGCAACCTCATGTCCATGTATGTATATTTTTAATATGAATTTATGCAACCATAATACTACATGTTTATGTAAGATCCACTTTTAATGAAATGTTGATTGTATGGATGATATTTTGATGATGTGAGGTAATCAGGTTCGCTGATTTCCGGTACCATATGTGTTAGATATATATATATATATATATATATATATATATATATATATATATATATATATATAAAAAAATTCTAGGTCGTTACAGTCTTAATTAAGCTTAAACAAGCCTTGGGTTGTAGCTAAGAATTAAATAAAGCCCATAAGGCTTTTCTTTTATAGTCTTCCATCAAGCCCATTAATCCCATGTTTCCAAGATTTGTTGTAGGATTCTTTTGGCTCTTTAACTATCCTCATTCATGACCCAAATAAAGTTGGGCTGGACCACTCATGCACATAGATAAGATGGACTATGGTCTCCTCTTGATACTTCAATGGTCCTTACAATTTTAACTTGGTTGACACCTTCAAAACCACGAATCAAGCCCTTGACCATGTAATAAGTTCTTGTTGGTGTTTTTAGGTCGGTTCGTATTCTGAAAGTCATAGCTTTGGTTCAATGTAAAGTCAATGATTTCAGGTCAATCTAATCGATTTGGCTTTTTTGGGTCAATTAAGTTACGTCGTGATCGTTTGAGAAGTATTTTGATAAAGGGTATTTTTTTGGTTTAAGGATGTGATTGACAATCACACCATTAGATCTATTTTAATAGTTTTATTTAAATGAAAAATGAGTTTTCCCTAACAAGCCCCATTTTAAATTCTAAAATAACTCAAGAACCATTTTAAATTATTTGTGGGTTCTTTATGTATTTTCCAATCATTTTACTTAATATCAAAGCTTTAGATTTATACTTTAAAATAATAATATGATATTAAAAATATCTGCTTTCATTGAAATTCCAAACAATTCCTAACAAATTCTAAAATAATTTTCCTCATTATAAAAATATAGAAAATATGTTTTATTTTTGTACATATAAAAATATAAAAATATCATATTTTCATAAATAATAAAAATATACAAGGCATGATTGAAAATTTCTAAAAATTCAAAAATTTATTTTTATTGATATTCTTACATGTATTTTTGGATTTAATAACCATTTTATTTCAAAAACACCAAAGAATTTGTATTGTTTTGTTTGAATATATAAGATAATGAATTGATACATAAGATGTATTTTTAAAATTGAATAATATTTTTTACATTTGAATGTTTAGATCTTAACAGATTAAGATAATGATCTTCTTACCGAGTTAAAAATCTTAGACAAATCACTAACTAAAAAACAAAACAATGTCTTAGTTAATATTAGACAAACAAACAATGCAACTTATTTTAGATAATATGTAATAAGAGTTTTAATGTTTACAAAAAAAAAAAAGATTGTGCGACACTACATGAAAATAAAATTAAAATTAAAAGTATATATAGAGATTTGTTGTCTTGATATAAAACTTAATGAAAAAGGAACGTGAAGGAGAAAATAAAATAAGATAAAAATAAATAGGATAATAGAAAAAAAAACCATAAATATAAAACAATATACATTTTTATTTCACTTCTAAATGAAACCATCTCGATTTTACAAAATAAGTTAATAGTCAAACAAATATGAAAAGATACAAAGCGGTGGATGCCAACAAATAAGCACTAGGGCATATATTTCTTATATTGACTTCAACTAGTTGATTGCCCCTTTCTATAAAAAAAAACAACTCACTCCAAATTATAAAGAAAATAACTGCAAAGTGAAGAGCTATGGCAAACCAACTGAGGAAGACACACAAGGAAAAACAAAGAAGGACAACGAATTGACCTATTCACGTGGATGTGCTACAGATATAGTCGAGCATCGGAGGATAAGGGACGATATTCACTTGCAAGCAGCTCCATCGCAAGCCGAGTTGCTGTATAAAAGAGAAGTTGAGGACCTCTACAGATTACGGACAAACATGGCAATGTTGAAACGACATTTAGCTATAGAAGTGTCGCTGGCCCTGTTAATTTATTCTGAGCCACATCACCTGCGGAATTCAGGTCAGACCTGACAATTATAATAAAGCGTCAAAGAAAGAGGCACGATCTGCTGTTTATTTACTGATATTATTCCATGAACTTGCTCTTGGTATGCTATCGGTGGTTGCTATGCTCGGTGTCGTAACCCAATTTTTGGGTTACTCCCCAAAATAAAATAAAAATGACAAAAATAAAATAAAAGTGGTTTGGTGTTGTTAGAAAAATTGTGGTGAAAATTTTGAATATTTTCTGAGCTGAATCATATCCTTGTTGCGTCCAAAAATGAGAAAAAATACAAATTCGAGGTAAACATTAAGTCAAAAATCATAATTATATTTTTTATAAGCCAAGTTGATTTAATCATGGGCTAATTCAAAATATTATTATGTTTGAGAATTAATTTAGGGTCCAATTGAAGAATTTAATTAAGTGCAAGGACTTAATTATGCTTTAAATTGATCAAATTAATTTTATTACGGGCTTAATTGACAAAAAGTCAAATTCTTGAATTTAATTCGGGTTCAATTTAGAAGATTGGAATTTTTGGAGACCCAATTGAATTTTTTCCAAGCTAATTGTGCAAAATTAGGGGCCAAATTGAAGACAATTGAGAATTTAATGCTCAATTGAGGGTCAAATTGCACAAAACAAAAGGCAGGGACCAGAATAAAAAAGGCACGCAAATTGAAGGACCAAAGTGCATTCACCAACAACCCACCACAGCCGAAAGCAAGCACTACGCTTTGTTGCACATGGCAGCCACAGTGTTTCAAACACTGTGGCATACCAGTTTTGCTATAAATAGCCATGCAGGAACGAAGCAAATGAGGGGCACAGGGAAGAAAACGAGTCTGGGAAGAAAAAAAACTGGAGAGAAATTTTTGGGCAGAAGAGAGGAGTTCTACACAGGAAAATAGAGAGGAGGAAAATCACGTGAAAATAAAGAAAAGAGGAGAAAAGAGAGCTGAAGAAAACAGAGGTTATAGAGGGAGGAACGAAAAACTTGCAGAAGAGAAAAGAAATTTTGCACAGAAGGTGAAGGAAAAACAGAGAGGAAAAGAGAAAGAAAAGAAAGGAAAAGCGGAGAATGCAAGCAAAAACTTGAATCCCATCCCTCTCGGTCATTCGTCTTCTCTGTCTCTCTCCCTTGAAACCAGCAAACACGTCCCTCTCTCTCTAGTTGCAGAACCTCCATCTCTCTCTCGGCCAGTGCTGCGGCCACCCATTCCGAGCACCCCTCTCCACCATTGCATCACCATCATCTCTGCCTTCACCTCAGCAGCCATCACCCTTCTTCTCAGGCGACAAGCAGCGACGAACAGAGGACACGCAGCAATGAAGGCTGCCATCATCGGCGACTTCAAACCTCCATTCCGGCCACCACGGACCTCTGTTTTCAAAACCACGACGACAAGAAGGACCACCTCGATCCCCTACACGCCTCAGTATCCTCAGGTAACCCTCTCGTCGAAGTTGACCATTTTACTGTTCACAAATACCACTGTTCATTTTCTTCTTCGTTTTCGGTTTTGCTTTTTTTTAATTTTATTTTGGGTTCGGCCGGTTGACCCGACCTCGCCTAAGATCAATCGGGCTTCAACTCACCAGTCGACAAACTCAACTTAAAAACAGAAAATAAAAAAATAAAAAAGATAAAAAATAAAAATAATAATAAAAAAACGAAATAATAAAAAATAAATAAGAAAAGAAAAAATATTTTCTCTTTTAAAAAAAATCATTAAAAAAATATTTTTGTTTTCTTGCATACGGCCGGATTCCAAAGTTTTTCTCATTGTATTTTTCGTAAAAAAAATATGTTGCATATTTTTTTTCATATCTTAAAATGAAAATTTTGGATATTGTAATCGGTTTACAATTATCCATCGGAAGTCGGCCAAAATATCAAAAATGATTTAATAATTATTTTGTTTTCACGGTGTAAATTTACATTGTAACGCATACACACGAGATAGAGAGGATTTTAACTACGGTGTAAAATTACATTGTAAAGTACATCCGTAGATTTTTTTTAAAAAAAAAAGATCTTCAACTGCGATGTAAAATTACATCGTAAAGTACACCAGCAGAGCAAAAAAATTGTTTCTTTGAAAAATACAGGGCAAAATTTTAACTTAGAAAAAAACAATCAAACAACAATGCAACTTTAATTGTTTGATTATTTATTTCTCACTTTTCTTTTGCACTTTTTTAAACTCGCTTTAACATGCATTTTACTTTCAATTCATGTATAACTTTAAATTTAAATTAATATCATCATGCATTTTAATTTTCTAAGTAAACCCAAATTTAAGTTAGGTGGGGATTAACGGTTTGCCCTATGACTTTCAGTTGGGGTTCAGATTCGTGAAACATCCAACTATGAACTGAATGTTTACCTGATAATGGCGGTCACACTGTGCCCTAACCATTTCTTGTAAACCCCCATACCACATTCGCGTGAGGTGGTCACTGGGCAGTTCATAGACCCTTTAAGACCAGGTAGAAAGCTTACCCCTCATGTAGTGGGCTTAGATCTTGCTTTTGGGTACACCATTCCTGATAATTCACTTGTTATGTATGTACATACATTTGCATGCATTCATCACTGCATAACATATCCTCAACAGATTGAAATATAGGTCCCCGAAGAAATTCACCTCCTAGGATTTACAACATTCGTCTCCGTCAAAGAAATATGGAAGACGAAGAACGTGCACATCAAGATGCTCACTTCCAAGAGGAGTTGAATGCTCTAAAGGACAGCGTAGCTCGCATCGCTAGTCTACTTGAGCGGACACTAAGAAATACCTCTGGCGAGGGTCGTTAAACTAGACCTCCGGCAACTACTCAAACACAAACGGTAAACAATCCTGATGAAATAATCGGAGAAGAGGTTAAGAATCCTCAACAAAATCACGCTTACGGACATGCACCCGGACCAACACCCCTACTGATTGGTGGAATATCTGTAAATGAGTCCCATAAAACACAGATCATCCGACGGTGTTGAGCAAGACAAAATGTCGGCATTGGAGGCTAGGATAAGGGCCATTGAAGGAGCAGAGTTGTATGATCCAGTAAGAGCTGCAAAAATGTGTTTGGTCCCAAATGTGGTGATACCAAAAAAATTTCATGTTCCTGAGTTCATCAAGTATACTGGAACACAATGCCCTGTCACACATCTGAAGTCATATTGTAATAAAATGGTGGAAGTGGTGCATGATGAGAAATTATTAATGCATTTCTTTCAAGATAGTTTGAGTGGAGCCGCTTTAAGTTGGTATATGAGGCTTGATAACACTAGAGTTCGTAATTGGAAAGACTTGGTGGATGCTTTTGTTAAGCAATACAAGTACAATATGGATATCGCTCATGATATAACTAGTCTATCCAATCTGAAGAAGAAAGACAAAGAAACCATAAGGAAATATGCTCAGAGATGGAGAGATCTTGTCTGCACAAGTACATCCCCACTTCTAGACAAAGAGATGGTGACATTGTTTGCTAACACGCTAAGAGCGCCTTATTACGGACATGTGATGGGTAGTTCAAGCACAACAATTCATGGATGTCTGTAGCCGTGGTGGAGCCGAATAGAACAAGGAGTTAGAAGTGGTAGAATTATTGCACTGTGGAGAAAAAGGGCTATGAAGGCAAAAGAAAAGATACCGAGCATGTCGAAGATGACTATAAGGTTAGGAGCAACCAATTCCAAAACTACTATAACCCTTCATCTCAAATTGCCAGCATTAATTTTCAAGCCAAAGATCCACCTAAAAGTTTTCAAAAAGAAATTACCGAAAACCCGGATCGCCTACCTCCATTACCATTGCCTTTGAATGAGATATATTAAAAGTTGGTAAGCACTGGGAAAATAGCTCTTGAACCTCATACACCTTTGCAACCACCTTATCCTGATTGGTACAAACCTGATTAGACCTACGAATACCATGTTGCTGCTGCAGGGCACAACATTCACACTTGTGGTGCTTTCAAAAAGAGGCTCATGCAATTGATCAAAGCAGATTGGATAACATCCGAAGGAAGTCTACGCCCGACATCCAAGTAAGCTTCACGTAAATAGGGTACCAAGTGTCTCGCAACAATTAAAGTAAAGTCAACAAAAGCTTTTGAAAAGGGAATGTGCCGATATTGGAAGATGAAGTTTGCTTCCATGATTACCTTTTGCTTTGGTCATGTCCGCACATTATATTCTCATTTTGATTTGTTGACAATTTTGCTTGTAATGCCATAAGACCTTTTTGTTGTTAAACAAACATTTCTTTGCGGTGGTTATGTTGTTTTGTTGTGTCTTTGCTTATTGTTTAAAAAACACAAGTATACCCCTTTTCTTCCAAATTATACATGATTCCAGGATTTCATAAATATTTTTGGCAAATCAAAGTCTAGTACGAAAATGAATGCCAATTTGATGTTTGATTAACAAATATGTTATGGGAATTCAAAGGATTTCATTGAAAGGTGATCTCATACCACCAAAATCCACATAATAAAGCTAATCTCTAAGCCAAACAAATAATCCAAAAAATCAAAAACTTGTTTCTCATGGAAAAGCAAAGCTTATTGATTCAGATTGCATGTTTTTGAAATGACGAAAGGTCATCTTTGATATGTCTGTCACAAAGTCTTAAATATCCTTTGCAGTCTCTATTTGAGCCTAATAATTTTATTTTCTTGATAATTAACCCCGACAAGGATCACACCCTACACTCGGGTGGCGAGTGCAAAAAAATTACAAAGGTCCTTAATGACAAGTGACACCGAAGAAAGTCGGGGCATAAACATAAAAAGGTTTTAGTACACCATAGCAAATTAATTCAACATTTTGGTAGTACTAAAACCCCAACATAGAAAGCCCAAACAAAATGCTGGGGGGCATGTCGTGAAAAAAACCCAAGCAAATATACTTTGGGGGCCTGTCAAGTCAGCATGAAGTTAGTGCTAAAAACCATGAAAAAGCCTAAACAAAATACTTGGGGGGCATGTCAAGTCAGCACAACGTTAGTGCCAATTACTAATGAAAAAGCACAAACAAATACCGGGGGGCATGCTAGGTCACTATGAAAATCAATCATGAGAGCTAGATGAAGTTCTAGGAGTAAGCACTAAGTGATTGTTAGTCTAAAAAAAACCCTTAAACACATTTTTAGCCTATAAGAATCTTTTTTCATAGCCAGTAACCTAGGCCTACATTACAAGCCTAATAAAGTCCTTTTTGATCAAATACGAGTTATCTGGATCGATAAGCAATGCTTTTCCATTGGAAACAATCCTTGCAAATATTTCACACAACCTGATCGAAACCTTCCTGATATACAAGACTTACAAATATCATTTTGCATTCTTGTCAAAGTCAACATAATACCTGACAATGAGATCACTTGAATTCTTTCGAGAACAAGCTTGTTAAACAAACATCAAAATGATTTTTGTGCTTGGAATGACTTTGAAATTCCAAAAGTTTTGTATGAAAATACTTTTTGCAAATAGCCATCTTTTTCCTGCAAACACTCATAGCCTAAAACATTGGTGTGGCGTGGCCCAATTAGGGCAATCAAAATGGTTTTTGTGCTTGGAACAACTTCAAAATTCCAAAAATCCCACATGAAAACACCATCTTTGCAAATAACCAACCTCTTCCTACAAACACCTGAAGCCCAAAATACTTTTGGGGCATGACCAAACAGGGGGCAATCTAAAATACAATTTAAGTTGGCTCCATCTTTTCTTTTCAAAGAATCTGGATCAAACTCAGGGGGGCATATCATCTCCAGCGGTCAACATCAACAAGTTGCGGCTTGAGTATGCAAAAGCGAGAAGCCATCAAATCACGAAGTTGACTCCATAATTCCCTTTCAAAGAATTTGGATCAAACTCGGGGGGGCATGTTGATATGGAAAATCTATCATCCCCGGTGGTCAAAATCATAAGTTGTGGCTTGAGTATGCAGAAGCGAGAAGCCGTCAAATCCAGAGGTCCAAATCCCAGAAAAGAAGGTCTGGAGGAAGAAAGGGGACCTATATTTCTCGGGTAAGTATACATGCATCATCATGCATTACATCCCCATTGAGAATATAGGAAATGTTATGAACCTTTATTCATCATTTTGTGCACGCTTTCAAGCTCTCAGCACTTGCATTTCCTTGAGTATGCTTTTCAACTTTATATATTTCTTGATTTTGAGTGTCGTCATGCATTGCATCTCCCCGCTGATAATCTAGAAAATGTTTAGAAGGGATTGTAATTTACAAACCTTCATTATTTTTCTGTGCGTTTTTGAGCCCTCATCATCTTCGAGTGCGTTTTCAACCCTCGACCACCAATTTACTTAGTGTGCTTTCCAACCCTATTTCCCATCATCTTCGAAAGTGCGTTTCATACCCTTGACCATCGATTAAAATAGTACGCTTTCAAGCCCTATTTCCCTCATCTTCGAGTGCGTTTCAGACCCTCGACCATCGATTAAAATAATGCTCTTTCCAGCCCTATTTCCCCTTATCTTTGATTGCATTTTCAGACACTCGACCATCGATTAAAATAGTGCGCTTTCCAGCCCTATTTCCCCTCATCTTCGAGTGCGTTTTCATACCCTCAACCATCGATTAAAATAATGCGCTTTCCAGCCCTATTTCCCCTCATCTTCGAGTGCATTTTCATACCCTCGACCATCATTTTTACCTGGGTAGGTCACCCATAACAATGAGACCACCGTCACCATTTTCACCTGGGTAGGTCACCCATAACAATGAGATCACCTCCACCATTTTCACTTGGGTAGGTCACCCATAACAATGAGACCACTGTCACCAATTTGTTTCACCCTGGGTAGGTCACTCATAACAATGAGACCATTTTCACCATTTTCACCTGGGTAGGTCACCCATAACAATGAGACCACCGTTATCATTTTTCATCTAAGTAGGTCACCCATAACAATGAGACCATATTCACCATTTTTCATCTAGGTAGGTCACCCATAACAATGAGACCACCATCACCATTTTTCATCTGGGTAGGTCACCCATAACAATGAGACCACCTCCATCATTTTTCACCTGGGTAGGTCACCCATAACAATGAGGCCACCTCTACCATTTTTCACCTGGGTAGGTCACCCATAACAATGAGACCACCTCCACCATTTTCACCATTTCCTGGGTAGGTCACCCATAACAATGAGACTAGCTTCACCATTTTCATCTGGGTAGGTCACCCATTACAATGAGACCATTTTCCTGTATCATTCACAAACATCACAATCTTCCATCCTATTTGAGTGTCCTTCTTAGACCCCAAATCTTAGGTAATGCGCTTTCGGCCCTATCTTAGCAATCCTTTCCGAAGTGCGCTTTATAGCCCTCATTCTCATTGTTAGATGGATCAACTATTTCATGGTTTGTACATCCACCATTCTTTTCTTTATAACACTTACTATCTAAAGTCTTTTCTAAAACTTTAGTCGTAAGCATTGTAAAGAGGAGGGCAATTACTCCTCAGTCTGTATCCTCAGGTAATCTTCTCGTCGAAGTTGACCATTTTACTGTTCACAAATACCACTGTTCATTTTCTTCTTCATTTTCGGTTTTTGCTTCTTTTTTTAATTTTATTTTTGGGTTCGGGCCGGGTTGACCCGACCCAGCCCAAGATCAACTGGGCTTCAACCCATGAGGCTAGAAGCTCGACCACCAGAGCTAACAACCCGACTGAAAAATAGAAAATAAAAATAAAAAGATAAAAAATAAAAATAAAAAAACGAAAAAAATAAAAAAAATAAAAAAATAAAATAAAAAATAAATAAAATAAAAAATTACAAAAATAAAATAAAATAAAAAAAATATTTTCTCTTTTAAAAAAATTCATTAAAAAAAATATTTTGTTTTCTTGCATACGACCGGATTCCAAAACTTTTCTCATTGTATTTTTCGTAAAAAAAATATGTTGCATATTTTTTTTTCATATCTTAAAATGAAAATTTTGGATATTGTAACCGGTTTACAATTATCCATCGGAAGTCGGCCAAAATGTCAAAAATGATTTAATAATTATTTTGTTTTTCGCGGTGTAAATTTACATTGTAAAGTACACTCGCAGATAAAAGAGATTTTTACTACGGTGTAAAATTACATTGTATAATACATCCATAGATTTTTTAAAAAAGATCTTCAAATGCGATGTAAAATTACATCGTAAAGTTCAATAGAAGATTTTATATAGATATTTCAAAATCTATATATGAATACTTCAGATTCAATAAAATAATGTCAAATTATCTCATTAAAACCTTGCAAAGAAAAACTTAGTGTGAAAAATCTAAGTGAAGGAAAAAGAGTACAATTTGCATTGACTTTCTCTCAAAAGTACATGTCTTATGACAAATCTTTATGATGAAGTATTCCAATATTATAGACAAGTTTCTTGAAAGTCGAAACTAGTAAATACTTTATAAATAAATCTGCTATATTAACACTTGACTTCATTTGTTTGATATCAATCTCTCTCATTTATTGGAGCTCGTGAGTATAAAAGAACTTTGGTGATATATGTTTTGTTTTGTCTATTTTAACATAGCCTCCTCCGAGTTAAGTGATGTAAGCAATATGATCTTCATACAATATTGTGGGACTATTTAATGGCTGACAATCCACATTTTTTTTATGTATTGGATAATTGTTCTTAGCCATATACATTCTTGACTTGCTTCATATATCGTGATAATCTCTGAATGATATGATGAAGTAGCCACTAATGTTTGTTTGACAAATCTCCGAGAAATTGCAGTAACTTCATAGGTAAATAGATAACCTATTTGTGATCTCCCTTTATAGGAATTAGAGAGATAACTCACATCTTCATATCTAATCAATCCTGAATTCGATCCACAATAAAATAATTCCATTATGGTTGTTCCGTTGAGATAGCGAAGTATATGTTTAACTCCATTCCAATGTTTTTTTGTGGGAGTGAAACTATATGTTACAAATAAATTTACTGCAAAAGTTGTATCTAGTCTTGAACAATTTGCAAGATACATAAGTGCTTTAATAACACTAAGGCATGGTACTTCAGGACCAAGAATTTTTTCATCCACTTTTAGAGGTCGAAAAGGGTCTTTTTCCCATTAAGTGATTGGACAACCATAGGTGTGATCAAAGGATGAACATTGTCCAAATAAAAATATTTAAGGAATTTTTTGTATATATCAATTAATGTACAAATATCCCATTTGAAAGATGTTCGAGCTGTAAACCAAGACAAAATTTTGTCTTTCCGAGATCTTTCATTAAAATTTATTTTTTAAATAGGTTGCAGTTTTTGTTAGCTCTTTAGGAGTACTAATGATATTTAAGTCATCAACATATGTTGTGATAATAACAAATCTAGATATTGTTTTCTTAAACAAATCTCATCATTATTAAATCCTTTTTTAAGAGGTATTTATTAAAACAATTGTACCACATCCGACCAAATTGCTTCAACCCATATAAAGATTTTTGTACTTTAATAGAATAAACACTTCGAGGTTCATTACAAAAGACTTCAGGCATTGTAAATCCTTCAAGAATTTTCATATGGTTGTGTTTATCTAATGATCCATATAGATATACTGTAACTTATCCATTAAATGTATATTTAACGCTCGAGACCGCTAAATCAATTAAAAATCTGAAAGTGATTGCATCCATTACTACAATAGGTCGTGCCTTATATCGCACAATTTTATTGTTCTCATTTCTTTTCTAACAAAAAATCCCACTTATATCTAATTGGTATAACACTTTTACGTGTATGTAATACAAGTCCAAATACTTCACGTTTTGCAAGTGAGTTTAACTCTGTTTGGATTGCTTCTTTCCACATTGACCAATCATTTCTATATCGACATTCCTCAACAGTTTGTGGTTCAAATTCATCATCACTTCTAGTGATACAAAAAGCAATCTTAAATGCAAATACATTAGTTATAATAATTTTATCTCGTTTCAAAATATGTCATATATGAACATAGTTTATGGAGATCTCATTATTTTCAAGTGTTTGGTTCTCTTCAAGAGGTCCTTCTTCAGGGAAATCAGTATTAAGAGATGATTTGGACACAAGATTTGATGTTTGTTTTATGGATAAGGACTCTCTAAGAGTACCATCATCTATTTGTTGGAGTTTTTGTTTTTTAGGATTTTTGTCTTTAGCTCTAATATGTCTCTCATGCTTCATGCATGATATAAATTCATTTACTGTTTTGTTAACCTTTTTTCCTCAAGGAATTTCAATTCTAAATGGAGTATTTGCAGCAGAAATATGAGATTTAACTACCTTTTCACTACTGGTGAAAACATCCTGTAATTGATTTGCAATATTTTGTAAATAAATTATACTTTGAACTTCAAGTTTACATTGATTTGTCCTTAGATCAAAATGAGATAATTTCAGGTTATTCCAAGTAATTTCTTGTCATGCTTTTAGACACTGAATTTGTTATTCCTAATGATGGGAAAATGTTCTCATCAAAATGGAAGTCTTCAAAACATATCTTAAAAACATCATCAGTCAAAAGTTCAAGGAATCTAATAATAGTTGAAGAATCAAAACCAACATAAATTCTTATTTTTCTTTGTGGAACCATTTTAGTCTTTTATGGGGGGTGCTACAAACACATATACCGCATAACCAAAAGTTCGTAGATGAAATATATTTGATGGTATACCATAAACAAGTTTTAAAGGAGAATAATTATGGTAAGCATTTGGTCTGATTCTAACTAGCGATGCATCATGTCAGCAATTCCCTAGATAGATGTAGGCAATTTTGATTTCATAAGTAATAGTCTGCACTTAATTGAAGTCACTTTATAAATGATTTTGCTAGAGCATTTTGAGTATGTACATGAGCAATAGGATGTTCAACATCAATTCCAATAGAAATACAAAAGCTTTTAAATGCTTGGAAATTAAACTCACTAGCATTGTCTAGTTGAATTCTTTTTATAGGATAATCACAAAATTATGCTTGTAGTTTGATAATTTGTGCTATTAGTCTAACAAATGCAATATTTTGACTCGAAAAAAATAAACATGTGACCATTTACTTGATACATCAATCAATATCATTAAATATCTAAAATGTCCACATGGTGGTTGAATAGGCCCACATATATCTTCTTGAATTCTTTCCAGAAAAGATGATGATTCTATAAGAATCTTTAATGGAGATGGTTTGGTAATTAAATTACCTTGAGAACATGCAACACATGAATTTTCACTTGGTAAGAGAATCTTCAGGTTCTTTAAAGGATGCCCATAAGAATTCTCAATAATTTGTCTCATCGTTAATGATCCCGAATGTCCAAGTCGATCATGCCAAAAGCATAAATTATTTTGGGCCGAACGCTTCGATGAATCTCAATATTTATATCAATACATTTCATGATCGTGTTGATAATGTATTATGAAAAAATAATTGACATAGAAGAACATATAAAAATTCCAAAAGGAAATGACGAGTAGTTTGTCAAGTACAAACTTTTGGCTTGAAATTCGTGTAGTAAAATAATTTTTTTCTATCTTCATATGTTATTTCAACATGATAACCTTTAGCACATATATGGTTATAACTGAGTAAATTTCTTCTAGAATAAGGGGAGTATAATGCATCTTTAATGTTTAGTCTTGTGTTATTTGGTAACACAATATTAGTTTTTCCATAGCTTTTAATCATGTTTGTTAGACTTGATATTGTAGTGATATTAGCTTTTATTAATGTCAAATACTTTAAGTATTTATTTCTCTTCAAAATTGTGTGCGTTGTTGCATTTGTCTGCTAGACATAAATCTCTATCATGAAAAGTCATACTATTCATTATGTTTCCACTTCAAGTGGTATGATGAGTTACTTTTAATAGGATTGTATCGTTTTAATTTTCATTTATTTCTTCCATACCTATATCCTTGATTGTTCTGTCTTTTGAACAAAGTTTTCATTCACTTGAGGAAAGATTTAGAATCGTGGGATGAGATTGATGATTTTTCATCAAAAAATGATTATTTTGTTCAACCATTAGAAGATATTATATTAATTTTGAATACCTTTTGAAATTATTCACTCTATATTGTTCCTACAAGACAATGTTTGAAACATAAAAGTAGAGAATGTTTTCTCGACATTTGATCTTCTACACAATTTCAGTTGTGAGGTAATTTGAAGAGTTATATTCACTAATCGATTTAAAATCTTGCAACTTCAGGTGCAACCAATCATAACAACCTTCGATAAGTATGATAAACTTTCATGGTCATATCTTTTATTTAGATTTTGCCATATATTATTTTTTTCTTTGATGGTCTCTTAAAGATTCATAGCTTCCAAATGAATCTCGACGTCAATATTTCATGACAAATAATTATTTATAAAAATATCAAAAGTGATAAATTCAAGTTTTGTTAGATTTGATATCATCTTTATCTATAAAAACAAGAAATAACTTATTAAACAAAGTCATGGAGATAAAAGAAGAAGACAAAAATTCAGTCTTTTAAGATCATTATTTATTTACCTTTAGAAATACTAGTTCGTCAGGAACCAAATTTAATTTATTTAATTCTACAAGAAAAGTTTTTAATTTATTAATTCTTCAGGAGCGTGTGATACTAGTGTTTCATAAATTTTTTTATTTTATGTAATATTTCAAGAACTTGTAATACTGGTTCTTCAAGAACTAGTTTTAATTTATCTAATTCTTTAGAAACTTGTAATACTAGTTCTTTAGGAATTGTTTTTAATTTATTTAATTCTTAGGAACTTGTAAGAATTGTTTTTATTTTATGTATTTCTTCAAGATCTGTTTTTAATTTATGTAATTCTTGAGGAACTTGTAATACTAGTTCTTGAGGAACTGTTTTTAATTTATTTAATTCTTGAGGAACATGTAATACTCATTCTTTAAGAACTATAAATCTTTTTCTATGAATAAAAATGAAATAAAATTTGCCATAACTAAATTATAATAATAAAAGACAAATATATTAAAATTGATATAAACTGGTTAGAGTATCATGTTGATAACGTATTATAAGAAAATAATTAACATAAAAAACAGACATCAAAATATAATCAAAATAGACAAAAGAGAAATATCTTTATTATTATGAATCCTTCTATTTTTTCAAAGTGTAAAGAATACAAGACAAGTGGTCTATTTATAAAAAAAAAATCCAAAAAAACTAAACTAAAAAATTATAGATATTCAATACACATAAATATAAATTTATAACCGGAACAAAAGAAAATGAAAAGAGGTGAGTCGGGCCTATACTTGTAGGGTAGCGCACGCCTAGACTCGAATGTGTCCGGCTCACTCTCATGGAGAGTTTCTTAAAGATGAAAAAGATGAAAAAGGAAGACGACTCCTTTATCTAGATTTGTTGATTTTTTCCAACCAAAACCTTCTTTTGGTAACCCATAACATCTAATCATTTTCTAAGTTTTATTTTTACCTCGGAGCTAACATCCGCTATTTTGTAGCACTTTGTATATCTTGAAGACTGCCATTGAACTTGTAAGATTTATTTTTATTAAATGGAAGCAGAAATAACTTCAATATTTTTTTATTAATATGGATATTTAGGTTAATTTGTACGTCTTAATTAATTTCATGAGACCAAAAGTTAACTTTATGAATCTTCAGTGATCATCACATTAGAAATCACTTGGTTTAAACTTGAGATTACAAAGAGAATAAACTTTTTAATTTCAAATTCTTACCGCAGGATAAACATTGTGCTCCCTTTCCTCTTTCCTGAATTGTTTTGCCAATCAGCTTCCTCTCTCTTGAGAGAAACAGTGCAGGGATTTATTTATTTATTTTGGGATGTTTAACGTCTTCTTTTATAAGAATGAACTAGATGGTGTGAAATTGTAGGATGAAGATGAAAATTTATGAAAAAGCTGATAGCCAAAGCAAGAAATTGCGAGTGTAAGTTGTTGAGAAACTTTTTGGAATCGGGTTTTCCAACTTTAAAAAACTTTTGGAAGAACTAATAATTTCTTTTACTTATTTAATTTTTGTTTCAACGAGGAACTCCTTTTATTTTCAGGGAAACTCTTCAAGGGGGTCAAATAACCTATATTGAATATATGGATTTGAAAGTGTGTGGAGGATTTATGAGAACAAAGTAATAACATGTTAACATTGAGTTGCCATAAAGAATTGGTGTTAGTGACATGTAAGAACATGATATACTAACCCACTAAGATTGTGTTTATTTTTTATAGTTATTTTTAATTTTTAATGTATTTTAGTATTGTAATAACAATTGTTTATAAAATAGAACTTAATTTAAAAAATGAGCTTGAGAGGAAATTAAACTCTTTTAGGTTAACCTAATCACTTGCGAGCACACCAAAACCTAATGGAATTATCAGCGTAGCATTTCTTTAGTGGAATAATCATTCTAATAATATTATACATAAATCTAAATCGTGTTAGATTCATACTGTAGCTATAAACACAATTCATTGTAGATTTGAGCACTATAATTACTGTTATGTCATTCAATTCTTAAAATTAATCACTGAAGTCGAGGGTATTCATGTCTTTTTTTATTTTCTATGCACAGTAAAAAAAACCATATTACCCCCGATTGGAGTAAAAAATGTTGTCTGGTAAAGGGTAGATATTTTTTATGAATAGTGAAATAACTATTTTACCCCTCTGCGACACAAAAAATATGCGCAACCGGAAAGGTTTTTTTTTCCATTATTAGTGATAGGCACAAATATAGCTTTGCTCCCCAAAAAGACAAAAGTTAAGAGTTTTCTATAATGATATTGGCATTTGCATATGAGGTTTAGTTGTTATTACACGGGCTGGGGGGGTGTTTAGTTAATTTGATATTTTTAATTCTTTTATACAAAAGCAGTGTTGGCGTGTCGTCCTAACGCATTGTAAATTGTTTTTCTTCTATGCACTTCAAATGGTGCATGTGGCATCTTGAGATAGTGGAAAATATTCATTTGTTAGCTCATGGTGGTCGAGACATGCTTCATTGGTTAGTTGAACTTTGTTTATCACTTTTCTCTCTCCTTTAGCCTAAATTACATGGCAATCCTCATGGTTTATGATATTATCACTTGAGTCCCTAGGCTTTTGATTGCTTATTTTAGTCCTGCTTTTTGTTGTATGTTTTAATTTTGTCATTCACTTAAAATTATTAGTGCTATACTTGTTGTAAACCTAAATTTGAATACCATTATGCTTCAAAAGTCGTATAACTTCAATTATATAAAGTGGTGAGGATAGATTGTTACTAAACAAGTTATCATTGTATGAAGTTCAATTTCAAATACAGACCTTAGCCTTCTTATAATAATGTATTTGACTATGAGATTCATGTCAATGAGCTGTCAATAATCTGTATATTCCTAATTAGTTTGATTCATTGTATTTAAGTCTACAAGATTATAGGCCAGTAACACTATTCATAAAATAGCCTCCTGCGCTCAGTATATATAACCCTCTCGTTGTTATAAAAACAGAGAAATATAAAGCATTCCTTTTCACAATTTATGAGATGGTATCGGAGCGATCAATCTTGATTGTTCTCTTACCCTAATTTTATAAATCGCTTCGCATCAACAGTACGTTATACAAAACCCAACAAAATTCTTCACGAGTAGTAACCATCATCCACATAATTAGATTATTCACATTCCAACCCACAAGTCGAAATGCTAATTCACCTTTCACTATTCCTTCAGTCAAATTACTCTGTTTGCTCTTTCTCTTCTTTTTCTCTCACCACTTGTAAACCAATATCATGGTCGATGATGATTGTTTAGCAAACACCAATCAATCTTCCATGTCAGGAGACTCCAACAGTACCACACAAATAGTCACTTTTTAGAGTGACACCTCCAACTTCTCTGTAGGAATAAAACTTGATGAGAATAACTATTCTCTATGGCCTCAAATCATAGAGATGAAGATAGTTGGGTGAGAAAAGCATGGCCATCTGACTAGTGATATTGCCCAACCTGCGATCACAAATTCCACATTTAATAAATGGTGAGCATCGGACTGCCAAGTCAAGAGTTGGTTGTGTGATGCCATGCAGCCCAATCAGATTGAAAGGTTTATTCATTATGACACAACAAAGCAAGTTTGGGATGCAATCAAAAAAACCTATTCACATGGTGCCGATGAAGTTAAGATTTATGACCTGCACAGAAGGTCATTCATAATGAGACAAACCAGTGCATCGGCTTGCCAAATATTACAGTGATCTCATCGAGATTTTTTTGGAGCTTGATCAATTAAGTCCAAGCACCATGGAGCATCCCGTAGACATTGAAACTAGGCAAAAAGAAGTTGATCGTCTTAGAGTTTATATATTTCTTGCAAGCTTGGACAATAATTTTGATTAAATTCGAGGAGAGATTTTGAGGATGAATCCTAAACCAAAACTTGAGGCTTCATATACACATATTAAAAGGGAAAGTAACAAGCAAGGAACTATGTCTTTAGCTGGTGCAACCAACAAAGCTGCAGCCTTGGCTGCTGCCAGGTCTAAACAATCTCGACTGCATAGCTATAACGTTGACCCGACTCGTAACTGACCACCAATGAAATGTACCAAATGTGGTTTAGATAATCACACAATTAAGGGTTGCTATGAGATCGTTGGTTATACAGAAGGATGGGTTCACAAAGGGCGCAAGAGGGATTCAAACCGAGCATCATTCGCATCTGCCCAATCTTTTCACGAGATTACATTAGAAACTCCATTAGGTACAACTGACTCCAAGGCCTTGGCCACCTCAGGTAACTCCTGCACATCTTCACTTACTTGTAATAGATCATGGATTATTGACACTGGTGCCACTGATCACATGACATCTAGTTTTATTGGGTTACACTCAGCCACACCTTCCAGCCAAACACATATTGTCAGTGCCAATGGCACCACCTCCAGAGTTATGGGAGAAGGGTCATTATCTCTTACATCTTCATGAAGTCTTGATCATGTCTTAGTTGTCCCTTCACTTGACTATGACTTGTTATCTGTTCCTTAGATCATTGATTCTTTTAATTGCACCGTGTGTTTTTGGCCATTGTATTGTCTATTTCAGGATCTTCTCACCCAGGGTTGTGGTTGGATGTGGGACTTGACAGACGACAGTACTAAGAAATTGAGTCGTGCACATCATGTGAGAGGAGGTGAGTCCATCAAAATAAAGAAAATTTGGTTATGGCATCGACGATTAGGGCATGCCTCTTTTGGTTATCTGAAACTTCTATTTCCAGATTTGTTTTCTCAATTTATTGAATCAGACTTTCATTGTGAAACTTGCATTTAGGTGAAAAGTCATCGCGTTTCTTACCCATTAAGGTTGAATAAAAGTTCCATATCTTTCATGATTGTTCATTCTGATGTTTGGGGACCATCACGAGTTCCTACTATTAATGGTTATAAGTGGTTTATGACATTTATTGATGACTACACTCGTATGACCTGGATTTTTCCTTTAAAACAGAAAAGTGAAGTTACACTCAAATTCAAATTATTTTATCAATATGTTGCTACTCAGTTTGACAAGAAAATCATGACCCTCCGGTCTGACAATGGAGGAGAGTATGCCAACAATGACCTTCATAATTTTTTAAGGCAAGATGGTATTGTTCATCACACCACATGTGCATATACGCCTCAACAGAATGGTGTTGCAGAGCGTAAGAATCGACATCTCTTAGAAGTTGTTCGTGCCTCTTTATTTGAGTCTTGTTTCCCTCATTATTTTTTTGGGGAGGCTCTTTGTTTTGCTGCTTACCTCATTAATAAAACACCATCCAGCACTCTTCAGTATAAAACTCCATTTCAGACATTGAGCACTCTCCTCACCAAGCCATCCACACCAAATCTCGAACCACATATCTTTGGATGTGTTGTTTATGTTCAGGTATATCCACACCAACGTGGCAAGCTTGATCCATGTGCTATGCGTTATGTTTTTATGGGTTATGCTAACACTTAGAAAGGCTATAAATGTTTCCATCCTCCCACTCAGACCATGCGCATTACTGCAGATGTGACTTTCCATGAGAGTAAGTTCTATTATTCAGAGGGAGTCCCTGAGCATCCTTTGCAGGGGGAGACCTCTATCTTTGTAGAAGATACTCAGATTCAAATTCAACAAAAGGTTTTAGAGCAGTCAATGTCTGAACAACCAATTACAATGGTGGAACAAGATCATGAGTTACTAAGAACTTCAGATAATGGTACTGAGCAGTCAGATTCCGAAAAACCAGTTATAGTGGTGCAACAAGATCAAGAATCACCAAGAACTCCAGACGTTGATACTAGTTCAGATAATTTCCCCTCTATAACTCCTACTACAGTGCCATCACCATACATCCAATCAGGTCCTGATGATTTCCCACAGGTAATTAAACATTCAAACTCCAACTCAATCACTATGCCCGAGTCAAGTAATATAGGAAACACAAGTTATAAACTACCTCCTCGTATGCCTAGAGGTATTCCTAGACAACAATATGACCCTGACCCTAAAACAAATGTCAAATACCCTATTGCTAATCATGTGTCTCTACATAGGCTATCTCCGTCATGTGCATCATTTGTATGTTTATTCCAAGTAATGTGCAGGAAGCTTGGAAAGATCCCAAGTGGACCCAAGCAATGAATGATGAAATGGAGTCCCTCATGAAGAATTCCACTTGGGAGATGACTATCCTTCCAAGTGGATAGAGAACAGTGGGGTGCAAATGGATATATACAGTAAAGTTCAAGGCAGATGGCTCCATTGAGTGATACAAAGCAAGATTGGTGGCAAAAGGATATACTCAGACTTATGGGATTGACTATGGGGAGACATTTGCTCCTGTAGCCAAGATTAACACAATTCGAGTACTTCTTTCTCTTGCAACAAACCTAGACTGGCCATTACACTAGTTTGATGTCAAAAATGCTTTTTTGCATGGTGACCTAGAAGAGGAAGTCTATATGGATCCCCCCCGGGATGCAAGATGGGACCTGATAAAGGCAACATGGTGTGTAAACTAAGAAAGTCTCTTTATGGATTGAAATAATCACCTAGAGCATGGTTTGGAAAGTTCAGCAAGTCAATGAAGGGGTTCGGATACAAGCAAAGTAACTCAGATCATACATTTTTCTTGAAACATAAGAAAGGTAAAGTCACTACTCTTATTGATGACATGGTAGTTACAGGAAATAACCCAGAGGAAAAGACAGCATTGCAGCGCTACTTGACAAGTGAATTTGAAATGAGAGATCTTGGTGCTCTAAAGTATTTCTTAGACATTGAAGTCGCTTGTTCTGAATAAGGAATATTTCTATCACAACAAAAATAAATCCTTGACATTTTAACTGACACTAGAATGTTAGCTAGCAAACCAGTAGATACACCAATAGAGTTGAATCATAAGCTTGGTTAATATCCTAATCAAGTACCCACCAACAAAGAAAGATATCAATGTCTTGTGGGTAAGTTGATTTATCCGGGACGATATAGTATATGTCGTAAGTGTGGCAAGTCGGTTCATGCATGCACCAAGTGAAGCCCATATGCAAAGTTGTCAAAATCACGATTTTGACACGACACTGAAAGTCTCTCCGAAACTCGGATCGTAAAATCGAAGATCGTACTGAATTTGTCCGTACAAAAATCGTAAAATCACAACTAAAATCGTGGAAGCAGAAAAATCATAAAATCGTAAGTAAAATATTTCAAGGAAAAAAATGAGGTAATCTATTTTGAAAAATAATGGGGTTGCACAACTTTCATAAATCAATAAAATCAACTTTACTTCCATATTTAATCAACCTTGCTTTGCTTCATAAACAGAAATACATAAACAGACACATCCAAGCTCTACATTAATGATCTTAAATTTTTGCATGACTAGCATATTTTTATCGGATATTAAATAAAAGCCTAAAGGCCCTACATCATATGCCTGTCTACTTAAATCCTCTCATAACATGAATCCCAAACTTCAAACCCACGCTCTGTACTTTCCAGGCTACTTCGGTGAATCCTTTCCCATCTTCGGATAAGGGCCACCTATTTGGATTAGGGATCAATCTCCCCATTCATCAATTACATCATATCCAAGAGAATTTGGGTAAGCACTGAACATTCTTCCTGTACTCATCGGTAATCTACCACCTGCATATTACACGTAAATTACACAGATAAAATGAAAAATTCTATTTCAATAAACTTTCCCATTCTCATAATTGATCCGGTAATTAAAAAAAGATCTAAAAGTTGATTGTAGTCATTTTGTACCTCATATCCATAAGGTCTGTAGACACCGAGAGATCATTTCGGCACTTTGCAAGTAGTCTACTTGGATAGAATCCAATCAAAGGAATCATAAGAGTTCCGACCTCGAGGTGGGAAGCTAAGCGTGCTCAGAGTTGAGATGATACCCTAAAACAAGTTTTGTACTAATTACTAAGTTCACAAGCTAATATATTTAGCCAAGAAAGCCTTAAAAACAAACGTTGGAACAATTATGGGACTAAAAACAAAGAAACATGATCGTGTATTTCTTCAATTCAATGTCCCACGAGGATCATCAAAGACTAGAGAAGACAATATATTTAGTTGCAGTCAATTTTAGTTATCAATAATCAGGATAACTGAGCAGATAAATCTAATTTATTAGACTAATAATCATCAGTTGATTTCAATCCAACCATAATTAAACGAAAATAAATCTTAATTTCAGTCAAGTTCTAAAAACCCATTATCATATTATTATTCAACAACAATAACAATTTCTCCTTCGAAGAGAATTATAGAATTCATAATCTAAATCGAGAAAAAAACCCTAAAAATCCATCAAATTAAAAAAAAAACCCGAAGGTAATGAATCAATTGGTCTTGGTATCAGAAAACGGGAGAAAACCAGCACCAAGAGCAGAATCACGAGGCGGAGAAAACCCAAGAAATTAGTACAAAAACTAATAGAGCACAAGAAATACAAGAAAGCCATAGAGCAATCGGTGGAATCCGTCCTAGATAACCCTCTGTGACTCATCTTCATAACAAGAGTGATAGCTTGATTGTGAACTGAGAAGAGCTTGGGAGGAGATCAGGTTTGAATTGAGAAGAGAATCAGCGATTTGGGGAAGAGAACGGGTTTAGGGCATGAAAAAGAAAGAGTGAAGAGTGACGAGTGAATGAAGGGCGCTGATGACCCAAAAATCGGACCGATCCGGTCCGGTTTACGATTCCGTACTGAGTTACATCGGGTTTGACCGAGTTTGACCCAAAACGAGTTTCAACCCCGAGTTAACACGTTTGGATGAGTCAACTCACGAGTTTGACAACCTTGCCCATATGGATGCAATAAACTGAATTTTGAGATACTTGAAGTCGACTCTGGAAGAGGTTTGATGTTCCCACGTTATGGTCATTTAGATATCGAGGTCACGAGTGATGCAGATCAGGCGGGCTCTATTATCGATAGACGATCTACATCCGGATATTTTATATTTGTGGGAGACAATCTAGTATCTCGGCGAAGCAAAAACAAAACGTAGTGTGAAGATCAAGCTACCGAGGCAATATCAAGGCATGACACAGAGTATGTGAGCTACTCTGGATAAGGAATTTATAGGGGAATTGGGGTTCAAACGCAATCATGTCATGCAACTGAATTGTGAAAACAAAGCTGCAATAGACATTGCCCATAATCCAGTACAACATGATAGAACCAAACATGTTGAAGTTGATAGACATTTCATCAAGGAGAAACTCGAGGCAAAGATCATCGAGGTGTCCTTCGTTAAATCTGAAGATCAACTTGCAGATGTTCTCACCAAAGCTGTCATGGGCAAGGTATTTCACAACTCACTTAGCAAGTTTGGCATGAGGAACATATATGCTCCAACTTGAGGGGGAGTGTCAATGAGATGTCAATAATCTGTATATTCCTAAGTAGTTTGATTCATTGTATTTAAGTTTGCAAGATTGTAGACCCTAAATACTATTCCTAAAATAGCCTCTAGGCTATGTATATATAACCCTCTGTTATTATAGAAAAAAAGAGAAATATAAAGCATTCTTTTTCACAATTGATGAGAATTCAAATTATTTTGCTTTTGATTTCCTTGTATATTTAGTCTCACAACTCTTCGGAGGCTGAGTGAGTTAAAGATTAATAAAAGTTGAGTTACAAATAATTCCACCGATCTAATATAATTTCCATTAACTAATCATTGATTATACAACTTGTAATCAACCAGTCCGTTTATGATCTCTGGAACATCATCATGGAGATCCTCCCATATTTGATCACGATGAGTTTGGAGGTGGCGTCTATGCCAAGCTGACAACATATCTGGGGTCATAAACATGTCGTCCCCGGACCACTAGGCCAATTCTTGGTGGGGCCCATGATAAAAAAATTAACAATTTGATTAATTAATTGGGCTGCGTTGAGTGGCGGGTGAGAGTGACGTGACTAGAAAGGGGGTTGTTGGGACGTATCTGTTATGGTTATAGAAAATCGGCCGATGTGACCACGAGATCTTTCGGGGGGTTTCATTCACCATCAAGTGCTGGCTCTGACGATACTGTGTCGTTTGTTTGTGCTTGTAGAGGGAAATCAGCAGCAGAAGATACAAAAAAATCGACGCTGAAATTATTCTGACGAGCTCATCCACGCATCAACTCTCTCGCTTGTCAGCCTTGCTCGTCTATAGATTTTACCTTTGCTCGTCTATAAGTTCTTTTTTTTTATTATTAACCGCAAGAGGTTACATATAATTTTATGAAATTAAAATTCACAGTTATATAATTTTTTATTAATTCATTATTTATTATATTAACAATCAAAAAACTCAAATCTAAAATTATATATATATATATATATATATATTAACAATCAAAAAACTCAAATCTAAAATTATATATATATATATATATATATATAAATTAATCCTGAATTCTGGTTACTAAATAATTGTTGATTTGATATCTCTAACTTGAGGCCGGCTTCTTCATTATTTTTTTCTATTTATATATAAATTAATCCTGAATTCTGGTTACTAAATAATTGTTGATTTGATATCTCAAACTTGAGGCCGGCTTCTTCATTATTGTTTTTCTATATATATATAAATTAATCCTGAATTCTGGTTACTAAATAATTGTTGATTTGATATCTCTAACTTGAGGCCGGCTTCTTCATTATTTTTTTCTATTTATTTTAACCAATGCAACGTTTAGATATTAAAAAGAAAAGAAAAAAATAGAATTAGTTCTACAAAGAAAGAGTGCCATCTAATCGTTTGAGTCAAATCAAGCATTCCCAGTTCAGATTTAAAATTATTATAATATGTCCACGCTATCTTAGCACGAACAATTAACTAATACTACTAAACTTCGAGCTAGGACGCAAGTGAGTCATGTGCTCACTTCCACCAACAAATCCAATAGATAAATTATATTATTTTATAAAGCATGATTAGATTGTTCATTAATTAACAGATAAGTATGATTATATAAGTATTTAGTAGTTTAGTCCATCAAAAATTCTTCTATATTTAGAATAAATGAGTTCACTTGCCTATGCGCTGAGTTTTTATATATAAAACCTGATTTTTTAACATGTTGTAATTGGTTACCTTTTAATAGATTAAATTTGTTGGATATGAGTTTGTGTTTTGCCTAAAAAAACAATTAAAAACCAAAATTAAGAGCATATATATATAAACATGGACACAAATAGAGACTATTTAAAAATGTATCTAAAAACTAAAGGAATTAAAAGTATATAGGCTGAAATAAAAAGAAAATATGTAAATAATTTAAACTAAAGGATTAAGTTAAGGGTTTTGTAAGGAAAAATAAATAATTTTTTATTTCTTGATTTAGTTTCGATACTTTTATTTTTTAGTAATTTTGGTATAGTTCTAAATAATTTATTTGTATTTATGTATCTATACTCTTTGTTTTGACTTTTATTTTTTATTATAATTTATCTTTGTATTAAACATTGGTTTGGTTAAAAAACAAAGTAAATTTACTTTTGATGGTGTGAAATGAAAGTAAAATTTTCTCTTATGCATATATATCTAATCTTCATTTGTTAGTTATTTGATATTTTTTTAAGACATTAGGATTAAAATATATAATTATTTTTAAGAAAAAAAATCATTAAAATAATTTTTCTCATTATTTTAATTCCATTATTTATAATAAAATAAATATATTAAAAAACTAAAAAATTGAAAGTCTTGTAGATTGATTGTTTTTGCTTTAATGTATAGCATTATTAAAAAAACAAAATCAAGAACCGTGAATATTTTTGACATGTTATAAAATTTGATTTTGTATGCGGATAAACGAAGACAAGTGACTCATATCTTTTGTATTTGTGAATAATTTGACAAAACAATTTCACATGTATTGTCTATGTATAGTTTTGTATATTTTTATTCATGTAATATTAGATTTGAAAAAATTACAAAAGTCATTTTATCACAAAAACAATATCGATTAATGAATTATCTTGATTATTATTCTTATTGTTATTAATATGACTCTTAAATTGTCATAATTATTATAGATATTATTGTAACAATTATTATAAATAATTAATATTATAATCATTAATGAAAATTTTATTGTTTCTATTATCATTATCGTTATAAGAAAATCGATTGTTTATTTATTTTTAAGATTTATTCTTCATATTATTATATTTGAGGTATTCTAGAATACTAAAATTAAATTACTTGAGACTTTTATAACATCAAATGATGAATTATTTAGATTATTATTGTCATTGTTATTATCATTATTGTTAAATTATCACAATCATTGCATCTATCATTATAAATAATTCATTTTATAACTATTATTGTTTATACAATCGATGACACCATAATTATTGTTAGAAAAAGAAATTAAATTATTTTTTTTATTTTATAAGATTTATTCTTCATATTATTATATTAAAAGTATTTCAGAATCCTGATATTAATTGTTTTTAAAAATGTGTATATATATATATATATATATATTAAGATGTTAATATTAAATAAATATAAAAATATATAATTAGTCTCATATATTTATACAAAAAATGACAAATAATCATTATCATTATTTTGAATACCTTATCTATAATAATTAAAAAAATTAACACCTAACAATATTAATAAAAACAATTAAAAAACAAAAAAAATGACAAAACAAAAATGAATATTTTTAGATTTTAAAAAATTATTTGATTTGAAGAATAAATTTTAAACAAATAATCACCAACACAAATTAAAATTTAAACACTAAATAAAAAACCTTAATAACAATGAAAATAATAAAAGTAAGAAAAACTAAAACTATGTGCATATAAACATAGACAAATAGGAACCGTTTAAGAAATATATAAAAATAAAGGAATTAAAATAAAATTAAATATAGAAAATATAAGGACCACAATGAAAACACACATATATAATAAATATCATTTAAAGGACAAAATTTAGCTAGCAATTTAATTCGCCTTTCACCTTCCATCTTCTACCTCCACCACACATGGTGTCTGTTTGGTAGTGTGGTTTATATTGTTTCCAAAAATGTTTTTCGTTCATAAATGCATCAAAATAATATTTTTTTAATTTTTAAAAATTATTTTTGATATCAGCTTATCAAAATTATCTATAAACACTAAATCTTTTAATTTTAAAAAAATTAATTTTTTTCAAAAGCATTTTCCAGACGCATTCCGAACACTCTTACCATCTCTCACCGATATTATAGTTCAATTCACCTTTTCAACTAAAATTATAGTTCAAATCACTGTTCATTACTGTTTGAAATTGCGATCTTCTTTAGCTATTCTATAAAATAATAGTTGTGGTGCACGTAAGCTGGCTCGGACACCGCGGTTATAAAAAAAATTTATAAGTGAGAAAAAAATATATATATAAAAAGTGGGTCTGAGGATTATTCATGGTGCGCGTAAGCTACCTTTGATACCGTGGTTATAAAAAAATATATACGTGGGAAAAAATCGTGGTGTGCGTAAAGTGGCCTAAACACCTCGATTTAAAAAGAAGCCTGGTAAAAATGGAAAACACCTTTTCAAACGAGTAATAACTAGTGAAAATTGTAAAAAAAAAGTGAGTCCGAAAATTAATCATGGTATGTATAAGTCGACCGGACACCTCGATTATAAAAAACTAACAAAAAACCTGGTTAAAAAAAAGGAAAGATCATTTCAAACAAAATGTGGCTTTAGAGATTCGAACTCTCACGCCCCACATTTAACTTTTTTGTTCATATGCCTTAACCACTCGACCAAGCAACTTTGTTAAGTTGTAGTATACAAATTATAATTATATTATTTTATAATTTCAATATTTTAGTCCATAATGCTATGAGTCTAGATAAACAGTGAAAAATAATTGTTCAAAATCGTGAGCACTTTTAGTTTTTAGATAATAAGGAGACTAGTTAGTTGTCTCGCCCATTTGATATAGTTTCAAAATCCTATTTGATATTATGTTTTAAAACACTTTTAAAAATATATTGTTTTTATTATTTTAAATTAATTTTTTTGGTGTTTTATAATATTTTCATGTGTTGATAATAAAAATAATTTATTATTACTAAAGAGCTAAAAGAGCTCGAACGATTACTGTTCCCCCGGACTCATTCGCACTATGGACTAGACTTTTTTTTGTCTGTGCATTGCACGAGTTCGTCCACCTTTTTTTTTCCTCTGATGAACAGTGTTGTAACGATTTTAGTCCCAATAATAAGACAAAACAACGGTTCCAGCTAAGGGCTAAAGGCATAATTGCGCGCGTACGGACCGGTCCGGTTCGATCTGGTCCGCCACAACCTTTTTTTAATATTTTTTAAATGGATAAAGACGATTATAGCCTCTAATAAGACAAAATTGATTAATTAAGGACACAGATATAACGATAATTGACCATTATTATTTATTTATTTTTCCAAATACTGTAGTTCACGCGATCGACGGTATTCCGCCTCACGCCCCTTTCAAGTGGCACGTTCAGGCTTATATGGTGGCCAAAAATGTCCAACCAGCAGCTATTCCGGTGTGACTCCATGTGTTATTCCCTACACGAGGCGCGTGTTACCCCAAATCGGCCGTGGACTCGATGGCGACCGGTTAAAGCGATCGGCCACATTCTCTCTCTCTCCTGCACGTACAAGCTGCAGGAGAGTCCCTCTTATTTACATACCTTTCACTTCAGTCCCTTACTTTTCTATTTCCTGCTCTTGATTTCTTATATATAAGTTTTGATTTAGTTCGATTGAGTCCTCCAATTGAAATTGATTCAATGTCATTTTTTCAATTAAGTCCTCTGTCTTTTAATTTATGGATTGGATTGAAAAGGATGAATTTATTCAGTACAAAAGTTTCCATTTTTGCATATTTATCCTTTAATTGAAAATGTTAATAAATATGCTTTTCATTTCAGATCCTTAAACTTTTAATTTTTGATTTCAATCCCTTTATATTTGATTTCATTTCAGCCATTATACTTTGATTTTTTAAATTTCTCAAATAACCTCTACTTTTGTCCATGTATATATAAGTGTGTTTAACATAATAATAATAATAATAATAATAATAATAATAATAATAATAATAATTTAGTTGTTTCTCTTACTTTTGTTTTTGATAAAAAAGTTTCTTGCATTTTTAGTCTTTTATTTATTTATTTTTCTTTCATTTTTTTATCTTTTTTAAAGTTTCTAGCATTTTTTAGTCTTTCATTTATTTTTGTTTCTTTCATTATTAACATAATAATAATAATCATAATAATTATTTTTTTTCTTGTTTACTCTTTTGCTAATGCTTTTGAGTGTTTTTTCAAGATAATTTGATAATTTTATTGTTTTAATAATAAGAGCAATGATAATTTTAGATTTTAAGACTTCAATGTTGTTACCGTTATAATAGGGTGTGTTGAACTATTTTATTATATTAAATTTCGCATATAAAAATTGTTTATTACGCCCGCAACGTAGAATATATATTTTTTAAAATTTTAAAATTAAATGATTTTTTCAGCTAATAATTTTTTTTATCATCTATTATATTTTTTATGTTCTCTTTCATTTATTTTTTTAATTGGTTTTATTGTTAATATTTTCAAGTTAGATTGATTTTTTTTTCTTGATAATTTTTATTTTTTTGGTCTTTTGTTAAAATATTATGATTTTTTTTAGTCTTTTATTTATTTTTGTTCTTTATTCATAATAATAATAATAATAATAATAATAATAATAATAATATATTCTTTTCTTTCAGGATAATTTGATAATTTTAATTTTGGTTTTGCAATAATAGCAATAGTAAGTTTGTATCTAATATTACTGGGGATAAAAGACAACTCAAGAACAAAAAATAGATAAATTTACCTAGGTTATCTAGAATTAAAAAACGATACATTTTAAACGTCAAATAAGTCATTATTATATATTTTAATATTTATTGCATATTATCGCCTAAAAATATATAAAGAGATAAAAAAAAATGACCTTAGATATTTTGCAGGAAAAAAATTAATATCAACATTCTATTTTCCAAGTTTATTTCAAAATAAAAAAACTATGGTTTTGAATTTTAATTTTGTGCTCTTTTGTTCAAGTTTATTTCTTAAAAAAAATACAGAATTTTGATTTTTAATATTTAAGATCTAATATTACTGGAAAAAAATACAACTCAAAAAAACAAAAGGTAAACAAATTTGCCTAGATTATCTACAATTAAAAAATATATGAGGCACTTTCCGTTTCAACTACATTGTTCTTTTTAGACGACAAATAAGTAATTATAGCACGCAAAAAATTTATATTTCTTTTTTAAAAAAAATTGCAATATTTTTATTTATAATGTGTGAGATCTAATATTACTGGGGAAAAAAAGCAACTCATAATTGTTTTTTATAAAATTATCTAGGTTATCTACAATTAAAAAAATATAAGAACCATTTTCCATTTCGATCACACTATAAAGCATGTAAGACTAATTATATGTGTTTAATATTTATTGAATATTATCTCCTAAATATATATATATATATAATATGACCTACGATTTCTTGCAAAAAAATAATTAATTTTGGTATTCTTAAATATATTTAATATAATAATATGATGAATAATTCTTATAAAAAATACTTTGGCTTTGAATTTAAATTTATATTTTAGACTCCTTTTTTTTAAGAAACGGTGACTTTTTTTCACCTTTTTTTAGTAACCGTAGTGTCCAAGTCAGTTGTTTTTTTTTAATCAGATTTCTTTTTTTAGTTTTTTAACCTGAGTATCCATGACAACAAATTTCTAATAAATCATTTCACCTTCTTAACAAATTTTCTAACAAATTTTATCAAAAAAGTTTTAGCAATAATAACATTCAATCACTTTTTGGTGGAAAAAAACTATTTCTAACAGATTTTATCAATTACAATTTTACTATTTAAATATTAAAATAAAAAAAATACAATATTTATAAAATCAATCAGTTTCTAGATGAAAAAAACCACTCGTGAGTTTCAAAACATTCCAAAACTCGATAGTAACCAAAATAGTTTGACTATTATGGCTATCACTTTTCTATCACTTTTCATATTGAGGAGATATTGGTTAAAAAGAGTATAAAGTCATTATATGAATAGTTGTTAAAACTTTATAAATATGTTATATTGCTTTCATCTTTATTTGTGTGATGTCATAAGACTTAATGTTTATGTTTTTAGATGACATGCTTACACTGAAATGAGAGATTAGTTTGGCACATAAATTTCAAAAGTTAACGATAAAGCCAAATATTACAATGTGGAATCATGATTGATCATATCCATAGGATATTAGATAAACTTTGCACATTACATCAATGTTTTGTTTTGCAAGCTCTATAATGCATCATATGTACTCTCTTAAATAAGTAAGAATATTATAGTTGTCCAAGTTAGCCTTGGGAGTGTTGAAATTCACGGATTAAGGCAACTATGCACCTAAAGGAATTTGGTGCAAATACAATAAATAATGCAATTTTAAAATTAATTACTTTAAAGTAAAGAGACAAGGAGAGAGATTGCTAACTCGGGTTTTTAACGTGGTTCGGCAAGCCTACGTCCACGACTCAAGTACCAACCCGTACTTGAGTATTGTACTCTCTTACTAAACCAAGTAACAAGATTACAATTTTCAGCTTGATGAATCCACACCAAGACTTTACATCACTTGAAGATATGCCCTCTTCAAGATTTTCCTTTCCACTTGAAGATGTCCCCTCTTCAAGATTTTCCTTTCCCACTTGAAGATGTACCCTCTTCAAGATTTTTCCTTGGTGATGTTCCCTCACCAATACCAAGAGTTTTATACTCAACTCTCAAGAGTTTCACAACGGTTGTTTTAGTAAAACAACAATACACTCTTAATAGTGTGGATATTACAAATGAAGATCTATGATCTCTTTCTCTCACTTATATCACTTAGGATATTTGAAGGTGTTTAAGTGTAGTGAGAATGAGAAATACTCTTTGTGTTAGGATATGAAGATTTAAATACAAATATGAGTATTAATGAGGATTGATGATATGAAGGTGTTTATGCACTTCTAATTGCCTCAATATAAGATATGAAAGTTCTATCTATTTCGTTTTGCAATTAAGAGGCCTATTTATAAGTTTCAAAAAGAAACCAGCCGTTTCTAGCCGTTTTAGTACAACTGTCATATCAAGCGGTCGACCGGTTCTCAACGGATAACCCAAGCAGTCGACCGGTTCATGCAGAAAGGCAATTTTGACAAATTATCTTTTCTGAATTTCTTGAACCGATTGATTATGACTTAAACCTACAATCATCAAACTCTTTTAATGCATGCAGTGTGAAGTGAGCGAGTTCATTTTAATTTGTGCTATCAAGTTAAAAATTGAGATTTACATAAAGCACTAAAATGAACACTTATTCTAAGTCTTCACTTGCTTGCATCTTGGACTTCCTGGAGTGATTTCTCCGTGTACTCCATTATGCTTGTTGATGTATTCTTTGTATAAAACCTGTTTATAGCTTAATCTCATCCAAGCATATTATTAGTCCATTTTCTTTTTATTGTTATCATCAAAATATATAAAGCATACAAAGTATGACATTATATGTCAACAGGGAGGACATAATTTTTGAAAAGATAATTGTGTAACACTTAATGAAAAAAGTGAAGAATATCTCACTTGATGGGGTTATTTTTATTCTTAAAAGCACGTGCAATTGCTTTTGTCTTGTATTTTTTTATAAGGAGTATGTGAGTAAAACTTAGAAAAGATTGATGACATTAGACACTCTTATGGTTAGAACATGTTAAGGGGCATATTTTATGGTTGAATAGGTCCTTAAAGAGTTCAAGTATAAGTGTTATTACACCTACTTGCACATCATTGTGCCTTGTTTCCTTTGGAAATGAGTGAAGCTACATATTCTATTTCCCATTAAAGGAATATAATAGTGTGAAGTTGTTCATGTATAGCTTGAACAAAATTATTAAGCATTTTCACTTGATGAGAGAAAGTTGGTAGAGATTTGGAGTTTGAGTACTTATAGAGGGAATGTTAGTTACTCAAATATGTCTTCTATTTTTAAATCGTTAGTCGTGGAAATATCTTTTTTGGTGATGTTGTATAAAACAAGAATAAACTATATTTTATATAGATTTTCAACAAGCGATGCTAGTACTGAAGTCATGAAAACTTCACGCTACATCAGGCATTTCTTGGATTCTTATTAGGCTTATAGAGTAACTAGGATTGACCTAGTTGATGAGATGATAGGGTGATAAGATTTGATCACTTCTTGGTGTTAATAGGGTGACTTCAACAATCACCCATAAACCAAGTTCCTTATCATTATATAATATTATTTGATGCTTATGTTAGTAAATATAAAAGGAGAATACCATTTGAGAGTAAAAGATATAAGAGAGAGCACATGATGCAAAACTTATGAAGGATTCAAAGATTTCTCTTTTATAGTTCGTGTGAATTACTGTTAGAAGTTGGACAATTAGACGACGTGTAATGTATGATAACTCAACTTTGAAATAATTATTCAAAATCTAAAATATATATAATTATTAGATATTCTTTGTATAACTTTAAATAAATTTAAAATTATTTAAAAAAATCTTGATACTTGTATATTTTCAAGATTATGAAATTCCTCCCAACATTTTAATTAATAGCATATTTTCTGTAAAATATAGAAATAACAAGCAACTTAACTTGGGCTCTAGGGCTCAAAATGCATTAATTGATCATCTTGAATAGTAAATGTACGGTTGGTCTGACCATGCATCAGAGGTAGAGCCTTGGACATTGCTTGATTTGATATCAACTTGTTATAGTCACACTGATGATGCCATTAAGGAGTTATCTCTTAGGTTTTATTTCTTTCTTTTGGTCAAAAAGAAATAATAGGTTTCAAAAATAGCTAAGCCAATTAGACCATAAAAAAATCCAGATATGAATCATGGAGATCCTTGTAAAATAAAAAATAATTTCTAACCAATTAATTATTATTGTTTGATATGAAATTCTTGTAGAAACAAGTAACCTAATGATTTATATATAATTTTCAAATACAATTGTAGTGAATAAAATCTATAACTAGTAAGGTAACAATATTGTTTTTATTTAAGCAATTCACTAACAAATTGTAGGTACAATTCTAAATGTATTGTTCTCTCTTGTCTAATGAATTAGATGGCCTATCTTATATTATTGAAAAGATACAAATGTCTAGTTTTTAACTCAATTTGAATCACATCCAATCTACTCTTATAGCTTTAGATATGAGCAAAAAAGTATACAAATATCCAAACTAACAAATATGAATCTTTTTAATCAAAACCTTTCAACTTACTCCATTAAAACTCTTTTTGATCCACTTTATTTTGGATCTTATAATAGACACTATTAATGAATCCTTTGATATCATAGTTATAATCACATCCTTCAATAATGAGTTATTGTGAGCATATACAAAACCTTAGGATTTGGCAAGATAAATTGAGTTCGAGCTTGAAAGCAAAACCAGATCAAAAAGGAAAAGAAGCGATACCATTTGAATTAAAAGAAGAGAAATAAATGAGGCAACATAGTGAATTGTCTGATTTTAATTCATTTTAAAATTCTTGATAGAAATTTAATCAATAATTTTGTTGGTAATTTGACACATCATAAAAACCAATAACATTTATTTTATTTTTAAAATTTAATTTTTTTTCAAGAATTTTGTTGAAACAATATGGATTGAAGATTTCAATGGAAGGTGTGATCAATGATGCACTAAAAAATAAACAAGTCTCTAAAAACTCATATTATATATGTGGGTTTTTGGCGTTACGGTGTGACAGGCGGTTGAGGTTCATCGCAATGCCAAACGCTAATTTAACTAAACATCGATTTTAGTTTTTAGCAATGGATCCCACCAAAAACAGTCTACGCCAGTATTTTGAGAAGCTTATGTGAGATGCTTCATAGAATACGGTACACGTGACACATTACACATAATAATACAAAAATATAGACTCGCTGGATGAGGAGAGCAAAGATATACAACCACCGATCATCTTCCCCAACTCGGCGACAACAACGATAAGCCACCAAGGTGCGTCGGCTCCTCTTTATCTCTCCCCAACAACAACCTCTCTCTCTCTCTCCTCACCATCTCCTACAACAACTCCCAACCAGTAGTACCATCGGTGGAAGCAAGAGCACCAACTCTATTATGAGCTCCAGCGAATAGCCGACCACCACCCAAGTCTTCTTCTCCAGCTTTGGGAAGCAGCAATGAAGTAGTAGAGGCGAACGACAGCACAATCCGACAACTTCCAACGCCCTATCCGCCCACCACAAGCTTTTATTTTCCATGCCACCATGATAGGGAGAACCATCTTGGTCTCCTCTGCTTGTCGGTACTGACCGTTGACCCTCTCATCATAGTCGGCCATGTTATTGTTCACGTGTTACGTGAACACTAACTTCATGAATAATTCACGAAGAATGATGTGACACTGTTTTTTTGTTTTTACACTTTTCTTCTACTAGGTCGGGATGGGCTGGACTTGCTTTATGCCCAACCCAAGTCCAACTTGGTTGGGCCGACCCATTTTGTTTGGGATAAGCCCAGTCTATTTTAAAAAAATATAAAAATCATATTTTAAAAATTTTAAAAATTATATAAATAGAGATCAACCCTAATGAAAGTGATGTAGAACAAGTAGCAAAGGCGTATATGGTCAAGAGAGAGCATTCAAAATTCAAAGGCAACTGAATTTCCTCAGTCTGGGCGCCAAAGTCAGAATGATGCAAGACTCGCCTAGTTGATGTGTCTTGGCATTTCTGGAGGAAGTTAGGAGCTTTGTTGGTGGTGCATACCAATTTTTGGCCGAATTCCATCATTTAGCCCCTGGAATCGTTGTTTTTGCCATTTTAGGAAAGTTTTGTTTTAGTCATAACTCTTTATTCCCGAGTCCAAATCGACTTCTCTCAATTCCAACTTGCTTAGGATGTATAAAAATTGCAATTTTTGCATTTATCTCTAATTTTTCATTATTGATAATTTTATTAATTAGCGTCCTTTTCGTGTCCAACATAGTTAGAGCTAGTGTTTCCGCTTTAAATATGGTTGTAAGCCTCTAGTCGAATCATCTTTGAATTATTGAATAAAGTTTGAACTTTTCTAAGAGTTCTTCTCATCCTAGATTTATTTACGAATATCAACGTTGGTTGTATTCCTTGTGATTTTCTATTGCATCGAAAGGGAAAGGTGCATAACTTCATTTTACTCCACAGCCTTGTTGCGTTTCAATTGACTATGGATCAAAAACTTGCAACTGGATTTTGCCTTGTAATTATTTCTCTACAACATGTAGATAGAGATATTGAAACAACATTGTTTATGGATTGCAGATGTTGTTCGTGATGATATTTTACCACATGTTGCTTTTCGATCATATAATAAAGGATCGCAGAGGCCTTGAAGTATGAATTTAATTCGTGATGGAATTGCAAGTAGTTTAATGGTAGAATAAAAATGAGTGTCTAATTTACTTGAATTATTAATTATATTTTATTATTATGATAATTAAAGCTACAATATTTTAAAAATATATGTGTGTCTTTTAAAGTAATTTCACAAGTTGACACTAATATGAAAAGAATGACAATCAAACACTCAAAACTTCTTTTCATTAAACTTCAAACTCAACCATAATTTCAACCAAATACTTCAATTTTAGTCTTGAACTGCAGACTAAAAGCGCTTTTCATGAATTTTTCGAACCTTAACCATAATAGCAATAGATTAAGCCAAACATGTTGTATATTCCGTCGAAATTAAACTTCAAACTCAACCACAATTTTAACCAAATACTTCAATTTCAGTCTTGAACTACAACTAAAAATGTTTTTCATGATTTTTTGCCAACCTTAACCACAATAGCAATAATTAAGCCAAACATGCTGTATATTCAGTAGAAATGCATGCTATAAATATTCCATGTGTTGGTATTCATAATAGGTTTTGACATTGTTTAGGGACGTACTTTTTAATACTTCGCTCTCGATATACAACACTTGCTATTTACCTCGGGCCATCAAAGATTCTAATTACAGACGAGTCACTAAGATTACTTGTTTTCATTTTTTTTGACTTTTTTAAATTCAAGTTTTATGATTAATATCTTTTAAAATTGATTAAACGTATCAAAGTACTTAAAGCAAATTGACACTTAAAATATCGTTATTTTCAAATAAAGAAATCGTATATACAATGCCGCTAATTAATTAGTGATTCGTGCTAAAACAGATAATGAGATACTACTTATCTTTAGAGATAATTAGGGGAGCCCACTGTATAATGAAGGAGGGTGAGAGAATGTCTTCTAGAAGCAATACATGGCCACATGATACCCCATCTTGCATCCTTGTCGAGTTTATTATCCCGAGGAGTTGCATTATAACTCAAGTGGGGATGGAGCAATATTGACTCGGCATACCGCACTTTCATATCAAATAGTCATCATATTCTATGTTATATATATATATATATATATATATATATATATAACTATAATAAATTGCATTCAATCTATGTGAAACCTAATATATTTATGTATATAAATTACCCTTAATATCATAACCTAAATTTAATTTCCTTAAAATTAAATTTGTTCTCATATAAAAAATAAAAAGAAAAGAGGATCAACAATGTAGTTGACAAGTACAAGTTAAAGAGAGATTTAAATGCATAAATAAAATATAGAGAAACTGAACTGCAATCTTGGACAAATATTAAAAAAGAAACTCAATCGTATCCTTACAAGATTTAAAATTAAGAGGCAACGGAGGTTCGCTTAAATGAATATAAGGAGTTCCATGAATATTTAGTTTAATGATTTAATTAGATTTACAATAGGTTCATTTAGTTTATTCATGAGTCTAATTAAATATTTCATTAAGTTTAATAATTAATTTGGGTTAAAATTTAATAATAAATTAAGAGAAAGAGATTAATTAGATTTTTAATAGATTAAACTAATTCTATCATTTGTCAACATGTAATTGTGGATGTGTGTGACTAATATAGTAAAAAAACAACGTATGTTTTGTTGCCTTTTCTTTTACTTACTTATTTATTTTTATTTTGTTTCAAATAAATTATGAAAAAAGATAAATGTTTTTAACCAACACATGAAAATATTTATGGCACACGATCAAGTATCTCCAAAATAAAATAAGAATAACCACTTTACAAAACCTTATCTTTGATTATTTTTATACTAATTCAAAAAACATATATATTTGCATGTATTTTGGATTGCATAACCAAAAATTCAAAAAGTTTGTCATGCATATTAAAAAAACAAAAAGATCAAAAAATGCATTTGTTTATCATTCATTGAAAAAATAGAAAAATAAATATCATAACCAATTTATGATTATCTTTACGATTTGACAAAAATTAAAAAGAAAACAATTTGTTTCTTAATTAATATGGGATATGAATTTTACAACGTAACACATACTCCCAATATTAAATTAAATGAATTAACAAAAATAAAATGCTAGAAATTAATTGTAGACTTTAATATTTTAGGTATAAAATAACATTACAAAAGATACAAAATACGGAAAAACACAAGATTAATTTGGACTATATAATGTTAGGATTTAACACTTTCTTATAAAGGAGGATTTGCCATGAACTTTAGACAAATTAATGAATATAAATATGATTTAGAAAAAAAAATAACAATGCAATTTACCATAGATAAAGTGTTTTAGAGTAATGGGTCTGTCATGCATGACTAGTCTATTTACTTGGACTCTCACATACCAATAAACTTGTCATGCATGACTAGTCTCCTTACTAGGATTTTCACATATCAATAAGTTTTTAGTAACCATAATACTTGAAGATGAATTTTTCAAAAATATAATTTTAAAATCAATCCCAATACACCGAAGATCTCCTCAATCCATGAAACAAATATGCTATTCAACAAACACACTAGCATCCTATAATTTCATTATTATTTTTCCAATTCACATTTGGGTTTTGAAAAATTAAAGTTTGCCTTCTATATTAAGTACCAGTTTGGGAGTGTAAATTGCGATTGCTTTTGCAAGTATTTTTCGTTTAAAAATACATCAAAATAATATTTCTTTTAATTTAAAAATTATTTTTAATATCACTATATGAAATTGATCTAAAAGATATTTTTTTTTATTTTTTCACAAATGAAGTGCAAGTGCCAAACATGATGTTACAAGAAATATAACAAAGTTTATACATAATCATGCAAGACCATTTGATTCATGTATTGATTGTAGTATGCTAGTAATGAAAGTGAGATTAAAGATCAAGTTTCTAGTGGAATATATTCATTGATTTAATTTAAGGGACAAAATCCCTAAACACATAAGTGTTGGGGTGTGTATCAATGATAGGAATATCACTTTGGCATGATATATATTCATTTAAAAATTGATGGTTAATTGAGTATTGAAGTTTACATGTTTATAAAATCTTGAAAAGTCTTTATCCATCTTGGTTGTGTTTTGTTTATAATGCATATATTCTTGGACATTGATTCGAGATTAAGAGAGTGATCATAGTTATTTTCAATTTGATTTCTATCCTTTCTCTAGACAAACAAGAGCTAAGTGTAGTGATATTTAATGCAACCATATTATTCAATAGTTTCACCCACATTTAACTATTATTTTGTCTACGTTTTATATATAAAATGACTTGATATTTTTCTTTTATGTTTGAAGGCACTTTTGGATAAAAGATGTAAAAAGTAAATTAGAGGTAATTGACAAATTTAATCATCAATCAATGTTATGTGTAGACAAGTGAGGTCTAGAGGTCAAAAATGAAGTGATTCCAAGGAATTAAAAATTTAACATCCATACAATTTGGAAATATAGGGCACGAAAATAAAATAAGGAAGATAATGAAAATTACAACCTTTAAAATCAAATCTCTTAATCTATTAGTGTTGACCTTTGGACATTACAACTTGAATATCTGGAGCTATTGAAGTTAAATTGATGAAAAATAATTATTTTGCATTCTAGACTAAAATATCTATCAACTTTGAAAATTTCAGCCCAAACAAATGTTATATGATGTAGATATGATTTTTCAAAAATGATAGCTGAATTCCGCCAACAAACAGTTTCATGAAAAATCGAGTCCAAATTGTGTTCCAAAGATTTAAGATGACATCTAAGTCTTTGTTTTGGCAATTTAGATCCTCTAAGTCAAAGATTGAAGATTTCCTATAAGGTTATTTCTCTTTAATAGAAAAATAATTATTATAGTATTTAAATGTAACATTATCTACTTAAGGAAGGACTATTTTGTGAAGTAGGCATTAAGGTTTTTTAGGTTATAAAAAGAAATAGGGAAAGGAAGGAATAAAAAGAGAGGTTGGCCAATAAAAGATGAAAATAAAACACTTTTTCTCCTTCAAAAACAAAAAAATCATGCAAGGCTACACTCAAAACCTTTGGATTTCAAGAATTCTAAAATTTATTTTTCTTTTCTTTTTAGTTTATATGATGATTGTGTTTGTTCTTCTATACTATTTTCTTTATGATTGTTTATTTTAATTACTAGAGTGGATTCTAAGTTATTATTGTAAATAACCTATTATTATGTTTGATGTCAAAATCAGAGTTGTGATATATGAACAAGCATATGAGTTTAATAATTGTGGCGGGTCTACTTTATTAATATATTTACTAGATGTGCAAATTGGTCATTTTTACTCTAAGAGACCTTGAGATTTAACATGAAGGATTTTGTAAAACATTTCAATCAATTTATGGATCAAGGGAATCAATGATGCAACCATATTATTTGATAGTTTCATCTATATTTACGTAGTATTTTGCATATATTTTGTGTATAAAATGTCTTGATATTATTTGTTTTATACTTTGAAGGCATTTTTGGATGAAAGATGCAAAAAGGAGGTAATTGGAGGTGATTGACAGATTTGACCTTCAATCGGTGTTTTGTACAGAGTGGAAGCTCTAGAGATCAAAATGAAGTGATTCCAGTGATATTCAAAAGATAATATCCATACATTTATGTAAAGATAAGGAAAAAGAAATAAAATAACGAAGATCATGGAAATCATAGCCTTCAAAGTCAAATCTTGCAATCTGCCGATATTGATATTTTCCCATTCCCATTTCAATATTGGAGATACAGAAGTTTGATTGATGCAAACTCAATTGGCGTGGATTCAAGACTAGAAGACCTATAAACTCTCCAAATTGCAGCACAAAAATGAGATATGAATTTTACAAGGGACAACTAAATTTTGTCATTTTAAGGAAGGATTATTTTGTAAAATAGACATTAGAGTTTCTAAGCATATATAAAGGAGAAAAGAAGTAAGGAAGTGGCGGCCAGCACAAAAGAAAATACAAAATCTTCCTTTTCCAAACCCTAGATCATGTGTTCTTCCATCTTTTTATTTAGTTGTTCAATAAACATGCAAGGCTAGACTCTTTTGCTTGGTTGCAAGGACACGAAAACCTTCAGGTTTCAAGAACTGTGAGATATATTTTTACCTCAATTTTTTTAGTTTATATGATGAATATGTTTGTTCTCCTATTCTTATGTTCCTATGATTGTTTATTTAATTGCTAAGAGCAGACTCAAAGTTATTATTGTAGATAATCGATTGCTAAGTTTGATATCAAAACCGTAGTTGTGGTATATGAACTTATGAAGCAACTTAGTTAATAGTTGTAGCAGATCTATGTTAGTAATCTTAGGGAGAACATTCAATCGAACTAAACATATATTGCAGACAATTATGTTTCTTAATTGATCAGTTTATCTAGATTTTAATGCTACCATTAAATCAAATTACTAGTGCGGACATTGTGGTTGTTTGATGGTTAGGGTAAGTTATACTGACGGATTTGTTAACGAACCAATTTTAAGAAGAGATAAATATTCAGAATACAAATTGATGTGTGGTTTCCATGATTAGTTCTAATTCAGTAGGTGGATGTTGATTTGCGACCAATGTTTGCTTTATTGATAAATTTCATTTTTATATAATTTTCACTTAGTTTGTTTTAGCCTAGCCTAGACCACTTCCAACCTCCCAACTGCATTACATATAGCACGAAAATCTTAACTAAATTATCCTCGTGAGATCGATCCCTTGCTTGCTCTATACTATCTTGTTTGAATTGTTTTTAGCTAGGGTAATTAATTTGGTCATTTTTACTCTAAAAGACCTTGAGATTTAACATGAAGAATTTTGTAAAACATTTCAATCATTTTATGGATCAACGAAATCAATATAGTTAAAACCATTTATTTCAACTTGATATAAAGTTTCAATATTAGTTTTATTATTGCTATCCTCATCTATGAAAATTTTCTTCCTTTGTTTATCTTAACATTTTTATTGAATATCTAGTCAATCAATCAATAATTTTGATAGGGATAATTACATTGCTATTAAAGATCATCTTATATCATAATTTAATTCATTGGCTTTTGTATTATTTCCTCTAATAAAAAAATAAAAATAACATAAGAGAACCTTTTAATAAGGTTTGTGACCATAATATGTACTGAGTTAAACTTAGGTGTTCACACTTGTATTCTCTAGATAAGTGGTTAACAATAATTGATGAGTCATAAGCTATTATAAGTGATTATGCTCCTACTGTAGCTTGTTATAGGTATTGAAATCATCAAACCATAATAGCTAAGGAAAATATGTTTCCATGATAATGTTAATACTTGCTCTAATTCATGTTATATTGATTTAAGGATGATCAACTTATAGACCAACAAACCCATGGTTGTAATTTCTTCTTATGGAATATAATGCAAAATAAAGCAATGGTAATGTCAATTTTCCAATATAATCTCTTCAAAAAACATAACTCGATAGCTTATTTAATTAAATATGTTTTACATATTATATACTCAACAACTAGAAACATGAACTAATAAAAGTTTAGCACAATTAAAAACACAAGCATAATTTTCTATCGAAATATATATTTCTTTAACTTTTATTATAATATGATTGAGGTAATACACAACACACTCATTTCCAAAACCATTTTCACGTACTATTATTTACTTATTGATCCTTCTATCACTAAAATATATAACCTCAAAAGCCTTTTAGCTTAGTAAGACCAATACAAGGTGTTTAGCTAAATGAACTTCATTGTCTTTAAAGAAAACTTATTGTTTTTCAATCCATTAAAAATCATTAGAGTGTTTCTCCTTTTATTAATAATAAAAGTTATTATCCTCTTAGTAGTTTTTTTATATAAACCTATTTAAAGAATAGATTTTTTCAATAAAGCTTTTATTACCTTTATATATGATGTTTTTACTTTCATGATTGTTTATGGTTTATTTTTATTTGCCTTGATACCTTATTGATGCACTAAAACCTTAAAGAACTTCATTGTAAGGATTTATTTTTATTCTATACACTCTTTTATGTTCAATTTCCACACATAGTTTATCTAGAAAGATATATTTTAACTTTAATTTTAATTTTACCATGATGTCATTGATATAAATCTTCATGTTGTGATTGATTATATCATGGAAGATCAAGCTCAGTAACTTTTGGTATGCCACACTAGCAATTTTTATATGAGAATTTGGTTGCAACTAAAGTTGACATCCATAAAACCGAGTATTTTAGTGCTAACTTCTGCATCAATTAGCATATCCATTATTCACTAAGGATATTCAAATTTTATAGAAGCAAGATTTAAAATGTTAAAATCTTTGAAGACCTATAATTCTCATTTTGTTTTCAGCAATAAGACTATTTGTATATGTAATAAACATTTTTACTTGTCGCTTAAAGCTTTCATCTCGGAGTCGTTTGATTTTTTCCTTTACACGATAAACCATATTTGAAGAAATTCATCATAGAGATTTTTGTGTGGCTTAAAAGAAAGCTTGTCTATACTTGGCATTTCATGATACCATATGCAAAATAGTCTTTATAAATGTGTAATAGTGCTACTAGTTGTTTCTAAAGTTTTCATTTCATGCTTGAAGTTATAAAGTTTGACTTAGACTTGTCTTAAGTTCCTACGTGAACTTTAATTAACAAGTCATAAATGTAATGCCTTGTAAATTCTTAACATCTTACAATTTTCAAACATTGGAAAAATAGAGAATTTTTCTACAAAACATTAACATAATTAACATTTCTCCAATGTAATAATTTATTTTCCCTTTGACTATATAACGGTTTACAAATTATCCAGCTTTATTACAACATTAGAGTCAACCTTAAATATTCACTTTACACTAGAATCTTTTCATGTCTTAGCCATGTGTTAACAATTAAAGATCTACAAGAATTCATTTTTATATTAATTTTTACCTCCTAATTTGAAAGGACCAATTTCATTATTCATAAAATAATATAATTTTTTAGCCATTACCTAATTTGTCATTTAAATTGTATGACATCTCCATAAACCATCATAAATTCTCTAAACTCCAATCTCTATTTTGTTCTTTACACCCCTATCTTAAGGTCTTATATATCATACATGAAACCCTTTACTCTTAGAACAATCATGACTGAGTGAGTCATAGTCAATAATATCCATATGAAGTCATTCGAATAATTTTTCCTTTATAACCTATTATTTCACTTAATGAATTTGCATACTCAACTTTAGAGTATAATTTTATGCATTTCTATATGAGTGTATATTAATCACACCATTATTGTTTCTTGCAATACTTTTTATATTTTTAAAATATATCTAAATATAAGAAGCTTACTTTTCGTTATATACAATACACATAATACTTGTATATATTGACAACGTCGATAGTTTACTATGCCATAGAAATTATAATATATCATAGTAAATCTATTCTTGTATAACCCTACAAACCAAACTCTTTTCGTACAACTTTATGTTTTCATAAAACCCATTATTCTTCCCATTTCTTAAGACATAAACAAATACTAGTCATGTGCCAAGCATTATTATTGCATATCCAATAAAATACCATTTAACTATTAAGCAAACTCAGACACAAATTATGTTTAAATTGTCCAAGTTACATTACAACCTATCATTTGAACCAACTTTTTAAATTTCATTTACATCATATAGAATTCTAAATGATATCCTTTCCATCAATTTTTTTAAAAGCAATTAAACACTTGTTATCAAATCGATTTAACATACAATATACCTATTGTTACATAGATTATACTCAGTTGCATCTCATCTATCATAAATAGCCTTCAATCTCACCATAGTTTCTCAAAATTCTATAAAAGTCATCTTGATACTCTTTGTGACATGCTATACTGTATCATCCAAAACCATTAATATAACCACTTAATTACACCATTTAATTATCCCTTGTTTTTACTTCATGATTCTATCAAATAATTCAAGCATACGTGGCAACAAAACCATTCATTATTGTTTTACATGAATAAGGTTTGAATCCTTATCAAAATCATTTCAAAACACATTTCTTCATTTTTCTTACATAATTTGTAACAATCCATAAACATTTTTTCATCACACAATGTACTTAATAAGGAGATTTGCACAAACACTTCATATTGTTTTATTGTCCAACTTTTATAAAAGTCTTCAATTGACTCATTTACCTTGAACAATTTGTTTGTTTGTAAACTTGTAATGCCAACTATATCATAAGGAAAAATATTAGAAACAATTAAGGGTCCAATCTAACGAGAGTGCAATTTTTTTTTCTTCTAGAAAGCAGTTTTAAATGAAAATGATAAAAGACTTTGTCTCCAACATGAAACTCATTTTTTGTATAATCATTTGATCATGAAGATAAAAAATATCCTTTAATTTTTGTTTGTTGATTAGGGTTTTAGCCATTCATTTTTATCCTTAAAATTAAGCAAATATTGGTGCATTTTATAAAACGAGCTTCAAAAAGTTACAAGAAAATCCCTATAATAAGAAAGAAGAATGGAAGTGATGATGCATTTTGCCCATGATATTCATGAGATATTGTGGTATGATCTCGATCTTCCAATATTTTTTGTTGTATATATATATATATAAAATCACCCTCCCAAATAAATAATTTGTTTTAATTTGGATGAATATTCTAATTGACTATTTCGAAGAGTGATTGAAATTGTTTTTATATTTTTGTTTATAAATATATCAAAATAATATTTTTATTTTTTAAAATCGTTTTTGAACATGAAAATATTTAAAAACACTATTTTTTAATTTAATATAAAATATTTTAATTTTATTTTCAAAAATACTTTTAAAACACAATATCAAATATGCCCTAAATACAATCCATGCAATAATCACGTCTTAGAATCATATAGAAACAATCCATGCAATAATCACATCTTAGAATCATATAATTTTTTTAAAAAATTAAACATAATATCCCGAAGCACAATTTGAGGTCAGGTACACAGGACAGTATCATTTAAGCAAATGAATCATCGTATTGTGTTTCGACTACTCACCAATTATAACATGCAACGTGGCAGCTCCTCAACCAGTTGTACTGACACCGATTTAGCAGAGCAGATAAACTGGGGTGGCCGACAAGTCGACAACTTGATTTTGTGGACAGCAGCGCCTCTTCTTTATCACACGTTCACGTGTTCCCCATTAAACGGCCCAGATTCTCCAACCTTCCGCACGGGGGAAAAGCCCACTGAAACCCCAATTAACACTAAACACCCCCCCGTCCATTATGGGTGTTTTCGAGATTTCACACATGTGGGAACAACGTTTGCAGGTTTAGATGTGTACGGATTAATTTGGGCAATAGAAAAGGAAAATAAAATAAAAGCGAAGTCACTTACTAGAGAGAAGAAGATTTGGAAGGTGATATTTGTCACAAGAGTTCAGGCCTCGCTTGAGCTCTCTTCCCCTCGCAATCGGTTCTAATTTGACCGGTTCTCTTATAGCCAGGGTTGAAAAGTTGATGCTATGACGCAGAATACTCCATTTTCTTTAACCTTTCTTTGAATATCCATAGAACAATCTTGACGAAACCCAGAAAGAAAAACCTAAGAATTCTAAGAGCTAGCGGTGGCTAAGGAACTTGAGAAATGCAAGACTTACACTCAATTGGTGGCGGAAGCAGGTATTTTAGCGGTGGAGGTGGAGGTGGAGGTGGAGGTGGGGTTGACAGGAGACTACGGCCACACTACCACCAGAACCACCAACCATTAAAGTGCCCACGATGTGACTCGCTGAACACGAAATTCTGTTACTACAACAACTACAACCTCTCTCAGCCCCGTCACTTCTGCAAGAGTTGCCGGCGTTACTGGACAAAAGGCGGTGTCCTCCGCAACGTTCCTGTTGGCGGTGGATGTCGCAAGACCAAGCGGTCTAAGCCTAAACAAAACAGCACCCCAAGCACAACTTCTGATACAGTTACAACCTCCACTTCTAGACCGCAGGAGCAGCAGGAACGAGATCATATGCCCTCCAACTCTCATTCTAGTAGTGAGAGTTCAAGTCTTACTGCAACAAATAACACGAATGCAAGTACAGCAGTGGAAGCTGTGTCTGCGCTTTCTGTAAACTCTGTTTCCAACAAAGTGTTTCCACGTGGGGATATGAATCCCAGTTTCGAAACTGCTTTGCTTGAGCAAGGATCGGACTGTGGGATTTTCTCGGAGTTTGGGAGTTTCACAAACTTGATCGCATCGACGAACGACCTGTCGTTTGGATTTAGCAACACAACGAATCTACAGCAGCAACAAGGGATTGAACATCATGTGCAGAATAATCAGAACCAGCAGCAGGAGGTGACAGGAGGAGGGTTGACTGATCAGACGATTCACGATGAGTTATCAGCTTTGCCGAGTAGTAGTAGATCAACAGAGAATACTGGCGGGGGATTTGGAGCGTTGGAGTGGCAGTTAGGGAGTGGAGATCAAGCTGGCGGTTTTTATCTTCCAAATAACGCTGATCAAGCGTCCTGGAGTCAGAACCAATGGAATGATCAAGATCAGCCCGGTCTCTACCTCCCGTAAATCCCTTACCTTGTTAACTTCAAATCACAGAATGATGATAATAATAATAATCATAATAAAAACCCTAAAAATCCAACAAAATGGAGAATATAGGCCGAGAAATCCTGTAAAACATGCTTCCCCTTATGTATTTTTTTTTCTTTTATTTTATTTTATGGAGTATATTCTGGGTTTGATCTTGGATCATTATGTACAATTAACTGTCATGTTTTTATTTTATTTTAATTATGATGATGTATCCGGGACTGGATAGAGAAAATTGTTGTGTTGGTTTGATGGACAACTATTGCCTGCCAGCAGCTTCTCCATCTGGTAGCCATATAAAAAATATCTTCGTAACTACTAATTATTTTCTCTTCTGTTTTGGCAATCTAATTATTAATAATTAATGCCTGGCGATGGGATAATTACTAATTAGACGAGAGATTAATTGGACCAAGCCTGGAGTGAGCAGTGACGGTGGTGGCGGGGTCCACGAGGGTAGTGACCAGCCCCACGCGAGGCGGAGCAGTTCTAAATGCTTGCTTCCACGCGGGTTCACCTCATTGGGTGATACTGCTGCCAGGGATAGTCGGTTAGACCGTGGCTCGCTGATAGACTGGGGGAGGGGGGGCTAGCTGGTGGGGGCCCAGAGGCATGTGCTGAAGTGGTCTCGCGTGAGATGATATCTCCTGCTAAGTGACGACAATAATCAGATACTGTGTATTGTGGTCCCCACCAATGCATCTTGTGAAGCTTCCCATGCCATGTGTTCTAAGATGAAGATCAGCATGAGTTGAGACATGACCATGACACAAGTTTGAAGTAGAAAACCTGAATAAAGAATCGTACTAGGGAATGATTATGGCTATTAAATACCTTTTTTGTAAAATTAGATATTAAAAAAATATTTTTTCTGATTTATTTTCAAATTCATTTAGATAAGAGAGTGAAAAAAAATCACACGATGAATGAATTATCACAAATAAAATAATTGAAAAAAACCTTATTGGCCAAAGCACTAAGGAAAATCTTCAATGATATATAAAATTAAGAGTAGTTTGAAAAATAAATTTATTAATTATAAGAGTTCATCACAAATAAGATAAAATATAACCTAGAAATGAATGAGTAAAATGATCCAAAATATATTTTAGAGATGATGAAATAAGCTTTAAAACCTCGAGTTCAACAAATAGATAGACCACACACATATAAGATCATATCCAAATTATATTCATAATATGTATTTTTGTCCTAATAGTTTTAGGTTTTCAAACTTTACTTTGTTTAATGGCCAATGGACTATGTTTGTTTGTCAATGTAAGAAAACATTTGGATTCTGACTTCAAAATTAAGGTTATTTTAAAATTAATTGATTGAAGATGCATATACTTGGTATACAATAAATTATAACTAAATCCATTCTAGAGTTGAAATGATATATAGACTATATTCCAAGTTTACTTCTCTATGACAAAACAAGATTTTTGGTTAGGTGATTTGGTGAAATCAAAGCAATACCCTTAAGAAACTATTAAACAATACTTGGATATGATCATGGAAGTGAGGGGAAAATGTTAGATTAGAATTATAGAAAAATATTTTATTTTCATTGCATAATAAGGATCAGAATTAGAGTTGAGATAGAAATTTATAGGGATGAAGTTCAAAGATATATATATGAGTTAGGACTAAAAAATGCTAAATGTTTGAAGTTAATAAGATCAAATAAGGAAATACATCACTTATTTGATATAAATCATATTGATGCAATCTTTAAAGTTAATTAAAAAAATAAACATAAATAATTAATCGGTGAAGAGTTAACATGCAAATTTTACTCTAAATGGCATGGAATAGTTGGTCATTCAACTAAAAATTATGTGATTTTTATAATATGATTCAAAATTTAATATAATTAAAATATATAAGTTTTCATGATAAATGAAACAATAAAAGATGACAAAATCATTTCTCTTTAAACACTCATTATTTGTTAACATGAATATTATTGCTAATATTAATGGTATTTTGTTCTCTTATAAAATAACCTTTTCAAACATCACAACCAATGATTTATTTGATTCGTTGGTAACAAATCAAGTGTTAAGATTTGTTGTGGCTGAAAAATATTGAAGGATTATGCACACAAGATATAATTTCTAGTCATTTTATCACTAAATATGCACACTTTAGAAGATTTGTAAAAGGTAAAGTTGTGAGGGGTTATAAATCTTGTTAGCAAACAATTGCAAATCCTAGAAAAACAATCATTTCAATAAAAAAAAAAAACTCTAGCAAGGAATATGGTTGCTATGTTACTAAAGATTGAGGTCTTATTCAAAAATATATAGTTAGTCTCAAAAGCCATGTGTAGTGATTGTAATTTGATGATGAATGACGAGCATGTATCTTAGAATCTAAACACAAAAAAGAATCTACAATTATCATAAAAACAACTTAGATAATAAAAAATAAAATACCTAATATCATGGCGTACATGCTATGAAAATCTGATTGCAAATTTAAAATAAATGGACATATATTAAAAGAAGAAATATCCCAAGAAAATATATCATCTGAACCAATTAGTGAAGAACATGTTGAAAGTAGATATAAAATCAATATATAGGTTGAAAAGATCGAGGGGATAAATGATTGAAGAGTGCAACAAGGATTATCCGACGGTGTTTACAAAAAAGAGAGCAAATATGATCCAACATAAAAATGGAAAGAATTATGAAGTCTATAATTAATAAAACAAATGATAACTTAATAACCAATATAGAAGAAGGAGATTTAGAATCTAAGATAGAACTAAAAAAGAAAATGCAATATAAAGAGGTATAGGAAAAATGATTGGTATTTGATTGATTATAGAAGAAATAAGAAAGAAGGAATGTATGATGTTTTATTATTAAATGAAGATGATTGACATAATCTGATTCAAACCCTCTATTTTTCTAAATATTTTAAAATCAAAAACATATTTTCTTGATGTAGTTGTGTTATTTTCAACATTTTAAATTTCAATTCAAAAGGTTTTAAATTTTAAAGTTATTTTCATCGAATTGAACTTTTTAAAGCTTTTATATAAAAAGCATTAATGAATTTTATTGATTCGACATTAATGTTTTCATTTTTATTAAAAAAAATAAATATCAAAATACATAAAATATAATTAGAAAAAACCAAAAACAAAACTATTTGGATAAGGAGATCAAAGTGAAAAGAAAGGAAATGAGGGACCAAAGTGACTTTTGGTTTAGTCACCAAGTTTGCTTGGAGGCCAAGCAATTAGAGGGAAAAAGAGAAATTATTTTGCGTGTAAATAATGAGATAATTTCACACCAAAAAGAAGAGACCAAAAAACAAAGAATGAAAAATGAGATAATTCCCACATCCCCCTTTCTCTCACACATACAAAACCATTTATCACTACCACCACTAGAAGTTTCAACCACCACAAAGTCATGAACATACGCCATAAAACCAATCAGGCTAGCCTCTCCTCTTTCATTGTCAAACCATTAGCAACCATATCACTACCAATCATAGGTGGTAAGGATAATCACCACATGGTAGCCCCTCCTTCAATTTCAATAACTCATTTTTATTATGAGCTCAACTAGTAGCCTTATAACCTTTATTCATCTATATTGTGATAGTAATTATCATGCTTCCTCTCCCCCTATAAACTATCAACAAAATATTGATAGCATAACATAAAAAACTTATTCCTAAATACAACAATCTAAGTATCAGTCTCCACCATTCATTATAGTTTATAGACCCACGATAACAATTATAACACAGGACAACTCTTTATTGCTAAACCTTCAGAAATTTACAATAATATAGAATAAAAGACAAATAAACCAACAATAAAGAAGGGTGAGAGAGATTTAAAGAAGAGAGATAGTTAAACCTTAAGGTATATCTTCTTAATCATGTAATAGTGGGTGTGACTGCCAATGTAGGAGTGAAAAAAAAACTAAAATGCTTCAAATCCAGTATCCCACCAATCCACATGTATGTAGTGGTTATGGCGCGTGGTGCATGTGCTACCATTATTCAAATGGTTTCCCAAAATCAAATTTAGGATATCATAAACATTCCGATGCCTTAAAAGGTGGATTTATAAACTCAAATTATTATTTGAATACATTTTATAATATTATATATTCTTGGAACCAAATGTTTTTTTTTAATAAAATTTGGATACTACTAACTTGGTTTGATATGTGTTTTGCTTTTGAAATGTCTTGATAACTTCTGTTGGATTGTGGGTTTTGTTTTTTTAAAAGGTTGTTATGGTTATATGAATATCAAAAATTTTATTTAAGGATTATGTATAAATTTATGTTTATTTGATTTTTGATTTTTAATTTGTGGAATATGCTTGAGTTTTTGCTTGCTTTTGAGTTGAGTTAAAATTAATAAATAATTTGTTTTAAATTGATATCTTGTTGAGATTATAATGTTTTTCCAAACATGGTTTTAGTAAAGATTTCAAATGTTTGGAAACAATTTTACAAATAATTTCTTATTTTTTTACCCTCACATATTTAATTTTTGAAACTGTAATCTACTCTCACATATGTTTCGGTGTTAAATGAATTTGTTCCCTTTCATAAAAAACAATAAATATATATATTTTTTAAACAAAATACAATTTTAATTTAATTAACATACAACTAAATTCTAAATATTTTTCATTTATATTTTTGAAAAGATAAAAATGGTATTTTTATCATTTTTCAAAAATACAAAAGGGATAACATAACCAAATTATGATTATCCATTAGGCCTTGGTTAAAATTTCATAAATCTCATAATATTAATTTGTTTAATTAATATTGAGGTTCAACTGTAAAATTTAATATTTAGGGGGTATAATATTATACTATAAAATTATAGTATAAATTATATCTTCAAGTATTAAAGATACAAGAAATAAGAAATAAATACAATTTTAAAATTAGGTTCAAGATTCATCACATACTATGATCTGATTGTTTACTTAGTAATGACAATTAAATTATGACTCAATCCTTGTAACCCCCTACAATTCTTTTTTAAAAACTAGTCTCTGGGCAAATCATAGATTTGTTTAGACTACATAATAAGCCTACCCTTCATGTAATGATTAGAATTATGTTTAGGATGTTTAACTCTATGAGAATTCATTTTTCATTGCGGCAAACCTGATAAAAATATTTTGAACTTTGTAGGATTTATCTGAACTATGGACATGACTTTCATAACTTTTTTCTAGTACATGCAAAAATCATGGTAAAAGAATCACTACATCTACTAAAATACATCATTCTACAAATAATATGGAGAAACTTCTGTGAATCATGAGTTATATGGATGAGATTTGTTATCAAAAAATGTATAGGATAATTATCCATTTGATGAATATTTCAATATAGATTTCTGTAATCCAAGCCCCGTTGCATTTTTAGGATCCAAACTACAACTGCTTCACATCAAGAATTATCAATATGACACCTATTATTGAGGGGTATGCTCAAATCTTACAATTTTCAAAACAACCCTTATAAGGTGTATTTCAAATAAAAAAAAAATTGAGACGCAACTACTGAAATCAATAAATAACTACACAAAAAAATTGACCAAATTTGACCAATATAGAACGACTAATGTAGAGGTTTTCAGTGGAAGCTATTGTAGTTAAGTTAAAGATACAAAGATGAGGGGAAGTTATTATGAGTGACCTTCAAAGTTTATTATGAGTGAATAATTGAACAAGTTTGAATAAGAAAATAGGTAGAGAAATATTAGGTTGTCCTTCAATACAATTATAGAAGGAAAACTCCATGAGTAGGAAACTCCTTTTATATCATGAGTTGTAGAGATGAAGCATAAGTCTCACTAATCAGGCTATCTAAATATATTACTCATTTCTATTTAATGGTTGCTATGAAGTTTGAGAGAATTCATCAAGTCCTAAAAATTTAGGGGTTTAGCTACCTACACTAGTCCATTCCAAGAATTATAACTCTCTAGTTAAATTAAAAGCTATTAGACAAGATTAAAAGCAACTTGTATAGATTCATATAGGTGAGGATGAGGTTGAACCCTTAATTAGTTCTAATTACTAAGTTTGGAGAAATGGTGGGTTATTCATAGTATTTAAAAGATTTATAATACAAGGCTAAATGATGGTTAACAAAGATAAGTTATCTATCACGGAATAATCTAAGAGAAAAAGGATTAGAAATGAAGAGGAGCAAGCGAGATGAACTTGATAAGCTTTGAATTGAGATAAATAATAGGAATAGTCGACTGAAGTTTTTTAAAAAACAACTCTTGCAAGAAGAAAAGATGAAGATCTTTCATAACTGATAGTTGAGAGAAAAGGATGAATACATACTTGCAATAATGCAAGACTTGGAATGAGAGAAAAAATAACTAGAAAAGAATAAGGAAATTGCAAAAAAGATCTACTATACTAGAAGTTGAAAAAAAGATGGATAAATACAATATTTTGAGAACAATGATGTAATGTTGGAAAAAGAGTTGGTTGATTTAAAAAGGAATTGACAAATGCAAAATATACATCTATTTTATTCCTTTTATATTGTTCTTTGTAGCATGTTTTAACCTTACTTCAACTGATTTAATTTATTTTATGGGTTTGATATGTTTAAGTGTCTTTAAGGATTAAGCTATAACACAGGATACTCATCACTCTATGTGTAGTATTTTGAAAATTTTAAAAAGAGAAAATACATGAGTGCCCTTGGTAGCTTAGAATTAGGTGTCTAAATAAATTAAGGGCAGGGTAGTAAATTGCACATGCTTATAAATACAAATAGGAAATAAGATAAAAGAAAAGGGAAAAACAATAAAAGAAAGGAATAACTCTGAAATTTGAGAGAGAGAATTGGGAAGAGAGGAAGAAAGAAGAAGAACAGAAAACAGGGAAAGAGAAGAGGAGGAGAAAAGAAGAAGGAGAAATAAGTTGTTAAGGTAATGTGTGTGTTTATTTATGTATAAATGTGATTATTAGCTCTGATTTTTGCTTGTATTGATTGTTAGGGTTTGAGAATTTTATTTGGTTTGATTGATGAATTAAGAGAGATGTTAAGGGTTGAATGTGTTGGGTAATGATTTAATTACTTTGATTGTAGATGATTTTGAAGTTTTGAGATGTTTGGTTTAAAAAAATATTGAGAAAAATGGTGAAATAATGTTGAGAAATTTTGAAAATCCCTTGCTGGAATTCTGGGCTGAGATTGAAGATGACGAAATGTCATTTTGGTCCTTTTTGTGAAAATTATAGTTTGGTCCCCGAACTTTGGAAAAATTATAGTTTGGTCCTTGGAATGAAATTCGAGCTTCTGAACAGAATTGAGGATGAATTATGGAAAAAATTTCAGTATAGTTGTGAATTTAAGAGGAGTTCAATTTAGTCCTTCAATTTGGTAAAATTACAATTTGACCCTAAAAATATGAGAAAAATTCAGAATGGTCCCCAGGTGAAATAATAGCATTTAAGATTGTTTTGATGTATAATTGAATCTTATTGGATGGATTATTATCAATTTTATGAGTTATGTATTTGGAATTAGATTTCGGAAGAAACCTTTGTTTTAGGTTTTTACGAAGAAATCGATAGTTTGATTCAAAAACACATAGGATTATGATTTGAACTCTTAGATAAGCTATTAAAGGTATTTTACTTTTGAGTATATCTTCTTTTATATATTCAGATAATCCCGATATTCTACTCGCGGGACATCAATAAAGTTTCATCAACATTCTGCTTTTGGAACTTGTCTGCTTTTGAGTCCGGTGAGTAGATAATATTTAATATGCATGATAAATATTATAAATATCTGATTTAATAGTATTTGGATTATGCTTCTTGATATACGTTAAGTACTTTTCTTGTTACGATAAAGCATAATCAATTATTGAATGTATGTTCTTCATATGAGCCAATATTTATTTGTGAATTGATAGCTCCTCATTTGATCGATATCATGAGTTGAGCCTTGAGATATGAATATGTCTGTTTGATTATGATATATATTTACCTACGGTATGCCAGTTAGAATACCCATGCTAACAGGGAAATGTTAGTCTTTGTGCACATCGTATCTGAAATCCTAGTTCGTCGGGGAAGTCACCAACCTGTGCGGACTGATCATCCCACAGTCTGGAGCCTCATGCTCATTGCATTTTGATTTTTTGACGAGATTTACCTATTAAATTCTTGATATGACCTATTTGAAAAATCTTCTTGTAAGAACGCCGGACCGATTCGATAATATATTTCTCATTGTTATATTATCTCGCATGTGTATATTAAATGTTATCTACTCACTGAGTTGTTGAACTCACCCCCTCATTATTTATTATCTTCAGGCTCGTAGCTCGTTAGCAGATTATTATCGTTGAAATTTCAGAACTTATTATTTTGTTTGTAATTGACATTTTTATTTTTATGTCTAGTTAGTGCTCCACTATTATAACAAGATTATTCAACTCTTGTATTAAGACATTCGAATTATGTTATAAAGTCTATTTTGTTATTGCCGTTGCATTGAATTCTGAAGTTGAATGATAAGTTTGTGTGTAAGTTTGGGTTCGCATAGGTGTGAGACCTTAGAGGGGGACTATGCCTATGTGCCGGTCACGGATCCGGGAATCGGGTCGTGACACTATATTTGGACCCTTGTTGCTTGTTTCAGGTTTCAATTTCTAAAGAGTTTTTTTAGAATTAGAATTATACCTATTAAGTTTGTTGGATAAGTATTGTAGGTAGAAATCCAATGTCAGTTTGGGCATCCAATTGAAATAAAAGCATCACTTCTGACTCTATTCGCGCAACAACATTAAACTGGGCATATTTGAAGCATCAGATGTTGAAATCAAGTGATTCAAAAACCTATATTCATCTACACATTATGAAATTAAATATGTTTCTTTCAATTTGTAATTATTGTTGGGAAAAAGAATAAGAAGCAAATAAATTAATTTGATTGTCTTATATATCACATTAATTTATTTAGGACGAGTAGATGTTCAAGCTTTTAAACATTGACTAGGAATAAATTACATAGATCTTCATCTTCAAAGCTATTTTTGTGTGAAGAAGGATTGTTTCTCAATACTTAATTCATTTGAGGGTAAGGAATTAATTAGAAGTTTATTCTGATTAATTTAACATGCCTTTAGATTTCCCTGGGTTTTAATGGAAGTCTAATTTATTTGCTTGAATTGAAAGGATTTTAATTTAAGTTCTATGATCAACCAATTTGATTCACCAATTTGTAAGAATGAGGAATCTCCCTTTGAACTAAGTTAACAAAACATTGATTAACCTTTTTAAATATTTAACACTTTTGTTTATTTAGTTTTATTGTATTCAATCAATCCCCTTTCCTTTTGAATTTGGTATTTGTAGAAAAATAAATCAACTTCCCTTAGGTTCAACTTGATCTCTACACTATACTACTAAATTATCATTTCAGTGATAGTATAATCAGAATTAATTTTTGGATGTTTCAACAACCAACAACTTTCAAATGCAAAACAGGTGTTGACAAAAAACTTAAACCATTTTAAAAATAAATTAGATAAAAATAGAAAGACATTGGAAGCTAAAAAAGAAAAGAATAGGTTGGCCAATCTCAGTATTGAGAAATTGAGAGGTCAATAGCCCAAGTTGATAATTAAAAAGAAATTAGAAAGATGACTAAATTATACTTAAGGAATTACAAAAAAGAATAAATGCCTTAGGAGAATGATTTAACATAGTCCAATCCAAGCTAGAAATCCAAAAGGAGGAATTAAAGAAGTTGAAAGAGCAATATTTATCAGTTAATAGAGAGTTGAATGAGCTAAGATAAAAGTTTAAAGAATAGAATGATCACAAAACTTGATGTCCATATAAAAATAAAAGATAACCAACCTTGACAACGAATGAGAAAAACTTTAAAGGGATAAAAACTAGATCGAGTAGATAAAAAGAATGTTTCAATATTGAATAGAAAAAACAAGTTTCGGCTGCAAGTAATAATAATGACTTCAAGATTTTTTTCATTAATTGATAGGGTGTCTCGAAGGTAAATGAATTAATAGTGTAAGGAAATATTAGTACTTGAATTATGTTTCAACTTTCATGAAAATGTAGCCAATAGAGGATTTTCTTTTGAGAATGAATACAGATGTATAGGAATGTTAGCCCTACATGTGAAAACCCTTGAACAAAAATTTGTCTTTATTGAACAAAAAATGTCTTAGACTTAATATTTATATTGCACTTTCCAATGTGTATGGAATTTAACCAAGACGAACACTTGAGAATGTTCTTTTTCAGATTGATCATACGACATATTCTACCCACATTCAATGGAAAAGGCCATATAGCTCTTTGAATAGATCAATCTATATTTGATGTAAATGTGCATACACTTGCATCCATACATGAGCATACATGTATTTATGTTTTGGAGCTTTAAATATCATAACTGCATGTTTAGCTTGAAATATAGGTTCCCAAAATCCCAAACTTACAAAATTTACAGCATTGAAGTTCAAAAAATAAATATGAAAAATGAGGAGCATGCCCATCATGATGCCTACTTTCAACATAAATTAGACTCCTTAAAAAATCAATATGGCCTTATCAATGGCCTGCTCCAACAAGTACTTTAGAGCTTCTCTTGTCAAGACCCATCTAATCGGCACATATCTTTGTTGAAACTCAAACAACAATCCAACCAAATAAGCTCAAGAACGATGTTTTATGAATATGCAAGTATTTCTCTCACCTTGTCGTTTCTTATTGCTATTCTCTTGTTAAAATGCATGAAATGATGGGTATTTATAAGGGATTCAAAAAATATTCATGATATATAAATGTAGTCCTATGTTGCCTCCATATATCTTAATCACATGATAGAAGTAACATTAAATATTTCAAATACAATAATAGTCTTAATTAGATTAAATTAGTTTTTTAGGTTGTGTTTGGTATTGCAATTGCTTTTGTGGTTGAGGTTTTAAAAAAATAGTTTCATGAAAAACACTTTTAGTTACTGTTTGTAATAATTATTGAAGTGTTTGGTTAAAAATAGTGATTGAGTTTGAGGTTAATGAAAAACAATTTCATGTGTTTGGTTACCAAGTTTTTTATATTACTGTCAACTTGTGAAATTAATTTAAAGAACTTAGACATATAGACACGTTTTTTTTAAATTGTAGATTTAATAATCATAATAATATAATATAATTTAAGGAGAATTGATAAAAAAAAATAATGTTTTTTATGGAATGATAATAGTTAAAAAAAATATTAATTTGAATTAAACAATAATAAATAATTAGTCGGTTTTGTTAATTTGATTACTTAGTTCATTGTATGGTACTCGAAGATAATATAAAATTCATGACCCACAAAATAATGATAAGAGTATCTCCACCCATGACGCAATAGAAAATCACAAGGGAATATGACCAACGTCAATATTCCATAAATCAACAATAATGAGAATAAATCTCAATAAAACTCAGTGTTTATTTAATAAAATGATAGTTGAGTCGGGTGCAGGTTTTATATTGATACTTAACGTAAAACTTTAGCCTAATTCAATACAGAAAAGGAAATGACATAAAACATTAAATTTGCCATAAATGGTAAATTTGAGATAAATACAGAATGTGAAAGGCCTATGAATTTTGAGAGAGTACCAATTGACTAAAGTCAATTCGGACACTTAAATCAAAAGTTATTGCAAAAACGAACTTTTCCTAAAATAGCAAAAATGATGATTTCGGGATCAAAACGATGAAATTTGGCCAAAACCAGTCAACATCAAGGGCATAGCCGCTGATTTCTTCCGCAAATGACGAAATGCATTGACTGGGTGAGTTTCGCGTCATTCCAACTTCGACGACCCGGTTGCCGAAATTCAGTTGCTTTTGAATTTCGGGTGATCTCTCTTGAGCATGTAGGATTCCGCAACTTGTTCTACATCATTCCATAATTTTTATATTGTGGGTGTAACTTTCTATTTTTTTAAATGAGTTCCAAAAGAACAACTCAGCCATCTTGAAGCTCCAATGTCTCCTCTCAAACCCAAAAAAGCCTCCTGCTAGGATCACCCCTGCAAATCAGAAAAAACAAAAAAACAAACAGAAAGCCCTTTTGGTGCAACATGTTATCTGAGTCATCTCAGCCCGTGACTCACTCACTTACCTTGCCAACTCAACTTGATCAACTTGATCAACCCATTTAAAGAAATGTTGCACCGGGTGTCTCTGATTCTCAATACAATTGTGTCAAAATTTTCAACCTTTGTCTTTCTATTGTCTCTATATTAGCTACTGGGTCATTCTATTAAAACAAGTACTTGTTCGGGTAGCTCTTTCTTCATCATTGTCTTCTCCTACTAGGATTTGTAATTTGTAGAGGGTTTGAAATTTGGATGTTTTTTCATGTGGAATCCATATATAATTTTCTGATTTTTTAACCGTAGCCAAACACTAAAACACCAACTTTCTTCAAATCTCAATTCACATCGCACTACCAAACACCCATTTAATTGATTCTTTTACATGAAGTTCTGGGTAATAATAATATCAATACTTTTTTTTCTTTGATGAACACTTTTATTCGAGAAACTGTTTTACTGTTGTCCTCCATCTAGATTCTATCAACTTCACTCTTATTTTTTACATTTGGCTTAGTTGTACCAGGTACATGCCTTCTTTCTATATGAAATTAATGATTAACGGTAAATTATAAGAGAAAAAACTGAATGGAGTGATCAGAAATATTTTATAACAGAGAAAAAAAAATAGTGGGTCAGATTAAGAAAATATTAAGAGAATAGAAACCACAACCATGTGATTAAAAAACAAAACATAATAAATAGTTCTACTGATAAAATAAAGCAATATAGCATTTCTAAGTAACCTTTGAGAGCATTAAATCTCAAAGGAAAGGACTCTGTATGATCAATGGTTTGCTACTTGCAAAGGAGAGAGGTCAGCATTCAATTTTCTCTAAATGTATTGTGTTCCCAGTTACTCTGGGCATAAGACGATGCCATAATGAATTGATGATAATATATATATAAAATATGAATTGATGATAATATAAATACACACCCATATATCCACACCCATATATCCCTCGAAGATATGCCTAGAATTGAAAATGATATGTTGACTAGTCATAGTAATAAGAGAGGTTGCTTGCCAGGTCATGGTCCACGCATTAACGCAGCAAAAAAGCCAAGACCAAACTCAGATGTGACCTGTTGAGCATGCTTCACTCTGAGATTGCCTAAAGGACATCCATCAACGTGAAAAGGATTCGTCAAAGATTTCTAATACCCCAGAACTTGATAATATCACACCGTGGCACGGGTCATGAATTGATAACTTCCAGTAAGAGTTCGGCACGTGGTCGTGGTGGTGACCCTTCTTCCCGATTGGCCCTCCATTTCTGGCACTGATCTTGATGTGTGCAATTTGATGCACCAAAATTGAAGCTTTTTTGGTTCCACCAAATATTTAAATAATGGAAGTAAAGTCCTGAAGAGTTCGCTTATAGCAATGAGGTGGCCATGATGGGCTTTGATTGAAGAGTAAGGAAAAGCTAAGAAATGTTTCCATAATTAGGTTGATAAGGAATTATAATTGATCCACAAGAAGTTGCTTTATTTATGTATCTGAAGTACTTTATCGTGCAAATGTTGAGTTTCTCAAAAACATATTCATGCAATGGTAATTTAAAAAAACAAGTCGTTTAAGTATTGAATCTCTCGTACTAATTTACCAGTAAAGTTATTTCTATTAAGTTGTCTGCTGAACAAATAATTTTAATAATTATTAAAATTAAAACAATTGATAGATTTTGTTAGTTTAAAAATAAGATATAACATTTATACATATAATGTTTGATATAATAAAACACATCAACATATCTTATTATAACAATAACAATATCAAAGACTTAATATCTTAATATATCATTACTATTATTGCTAAAATAGTATAAACGAGCTGATTTGCCCGCGCGTTGCGCTGAGTTTTTTTCTATGTAGAAAATTAATTGATTTTTTTAAATGTTATAATTAATTAATTTAATATATAATAAATAAAATTGTAATAGATAAAATATATTAGAAATGAGTTTTTTTCTGTCTAAAAAGAACAATGTGATCGAAATGGGAAGTGGTTTGTATATTTTTTTATGAGTTGTCTTTTTTTCCTAGTAATATTAGATCTGAAATATTAGAAATTAATTTTGTTTTGAAGAAATAAACTTAAAATTTTTGTGTGCTATAAGTAGTTATTTTAATATTCAATTGGTAAAATTATAATATATAAAATATGTTAGAAATGATTTTTTCTCTCTCTCTATATTTTCAGGCACTAATATTGAATAAATATTAAAACATATAATTAGTTTCATGTATTTATAAGAAAAAAACTAAAAATAATCATTATCATTATTTTGAATGTTTTATCTAGACTTTTTTCGATGTAGGAAATTGAATGATTTTATACATATTTTTAACTGTTTATTTTAATATTTTAAATTAAATTAATAAACTTTAATACCAAAAATATTAAGGATTTCTATTAAATTTGAATGGAAGGATAAAATTGAAATAATTCAAAACTTTGATATCAAAAATATTAAGGATTTCAAACTAGTTCAAAAATTCAAAGAATGGGGACCTAAATGAAACTACAATATTAATCCATTTCAGTTGAATGACCCAATTACAATAAATCAAAACCTATATAATGACATTAAGGACAAAAAAAAAAAAAACAGTTGAAAGCTCAGGTACTAAACAAAAATATCATAATAAAGAGCTGTACTAACGTGACCGGTAAACCGAATGAATCGAATTGATTCCAACTGACCTAAAAATTGAGCATTACTATTGCCGTCCATAGTGATTTGTGTCACAGTGAACATAGATAAAAATAGAGACTATTTAGAAATAAATTTAAAAAATAAAAGAATTAAAAGTATATGGGCCGAAATAAAAACAAAATATGTTAATAATTTAAATGGAAGGATTAAATTGAAAAAATTAAAAGTGCGATAACAAAAAAATAAATAATTATTTTATTTCTTGATTTAGTTTTGATGGCTTTATTTTTTCGGTAATCTTTGTATAATTTTAAATAATTTATTTGTATTTATGTATCTATACTCTTAGTTCTGAATTTTAATTTTTATTTGTATTAGTAGGCTGATTGTTTTGCTCAGATATATAGCATTATAAAAAAATATAAGACTATTAATATATTCTTGCATGTTAAAAAATTTGTTTCTAAGCAAGTGGCTTGTATATTTTTTCACTATAGATAAATTATCCTAATTTTCTACCCGTTTCGTTTACGCATCACTTCGTATATTTTTTGATTATGTGATATTAGATATGAAATATCATACATAAGAAAAAAGCAGAAGTCAACCTTAAAGAAAAATAATATCAACAGATGAATTATTTCGATTATAATTGTCATTATTATTATCATGATTATTAAATTGTCATAATTATTGTAGCTGTCATTATAAATATTATTATAAATAATTCATATTATGACTATTATTGTTTATACTATCGATGACATGAATTTCAGAATATTGATATTAATTATATATTGTTTTTAAAAAAACCTAGGGAATTTATTTATTTATATATATTTTAAGATGCTAATATTAAATAAATTTCAAAATACATAATTAGTCTAACATATTTATAAGAAAAAAACTTATAAATTATCATTATCATTATTTTGAATGTCTTATCTATAATAATTAGAATTTTTAACACCTAAAAATAATAAGAAAAAATCCATTAAAAAACACAAAAACTGACAAAAAAACCACTTTTCATCTGAAAAACATGAAGATTCGAACTCCTGTGTCCCGCTTCGCGGGGGCGCGGTCTTACCACTCGGCCAAGCGACTTGGTTGTGCTATTGTAGGATAGAAACAATACTTATATAATTAAATATTTTAAAAGCAATATTCGAAAATCAATTTGTTGCCTGAGCGATTCGAACCCTCGTCTGCTGGGAAATTGCGCACGCGTGTTAACCACTCGGCCGAAGGATTTGGTTGTGCTATTGTAGTATATAAATCATACTTATATGATTTTGTAATCTTACTATTAAAGTCCACAATGCTTATGAGTCTGGGTGAACAATGTCGAATGTACAGTAATACCGCGATCTCTTTTAACTTTATACATAATTATTAAATTAGGTCGAGAAAATAAACTCGATAATATTAACAAAAAGAGGAAGTAAGAAAAAAAAAACTACAACAACAACAACAGTACCAATACCAATACCAATAATAATAATAATAATAATAATATAATAATAATAATAATAATAATAATAATAATAATAATAATAATAATTGCCTGAATAATGGGAAAAATTCATTAAAAAATTAAAAAGGCACAAAAACTTTAACAAAATAGAAAACAAAAACATTATTAGCTAAAAAATCATTTGAAGTGAAAATTAAAAAAAATAAAAAAAAGAACCTAAAGAAAAAAAGGAAATAAAAAAGAAATATGACGCGACAATATTGTTTGATGGTTTCATCCATATTTAGGTAGTGTTTTCCATATGTTTTGTGTATAAAAATCCATACATTTATGGAAAGATAAGGAAAAAAATAAAATAAGGAAGATCATGGAAATCACAGCCTTCAAAGTCAAATCTTGCAATCTGCCGATATCAACCTTTCCCATTCCTACTTCAATATCTGGAGATACAGAAGTCCGATTGATGCAAACTTAATTGGCATGGATTCAAGACTCAAAGAAATGTAAACTCTCCAAATTTAAGCTAAAAAAGATGTCATATGAAGAAAATATGAATTTTACGAGGGACAACTAAATTCTGTCAACTTAAGGAAGGACTATTTTGTAAAATAGACATTAGGGTTTCTAAGCATATATAAAGGAGAAGAGGAGCAAAGAAGTGGCGGCCAGCACAAAAGAAAACACAAAATCTTCCTCCTCTAAACCCTAAATCATGTGTTCTTCCATCTTTTTATTTAGTTGTTCAATAAACATGCAAGACTAGAATCTTTTGCTTGGTTGCAAGGACAAGAAAACCTTCAAATTTCAAGAACTGTGAGATCTATTTAAACCTCAATTTTTCAGTTTATATGATGAATATGTTTGTTCTCTTATGCATATTTTCCTATGATTGTTTATTTAATTGTTTAGAGTGGAATCGAAGTTATTATTGTAGACAATCGATTTCTAAGTTTGATATTAAATACCGGAGTTGTGGTATATGAACTTACAAAGCAAATAAGTTAATAATTGTAGTGGATCTATGTTATTAATCTTAGGGAGAACATTCAATCGAACTAAACATATATTGCGGAAAATTATGTTTCTTAATTGATCAATTTATCTAGATTTTAATGCTGCCATTAAATCAAATTACTAGTGCGGACACTGTGGTTGTTTGATGGTTAGGGTAAGTTATACGGTGGATCCATTAACGAACCAATTTTAAGAAGTGATAGATATTCAAAATACAAATTGATGTGTCGTTTCCATGATCAGTTCTGATTTTTGTAGGTGGATGTTGATTTGTGACCAAGGTTTGCTTTACTGATAAATTTCATTTTTATATAATTTTCACTTAGTTTGCTTTAGCCTAGCATAGACAACTTCCAACCCCCCCCAATTGCATTACATATAGCATGAAAATCTGAACTAAATTGTTCTCATGGGACCGACCCCTTGCTTGCTCTATACTATCTTGTTTGATTTGTTTTAAGCTAGGGTAGTTAATTTGTGTGACCGCGACATCACAACAAATATTGGCGCTGTTGCGGAGGATGTGATTTTAGTTGATTCTTGTATTCTTGTGTTGTGTTGTGATTTATTCTACTTGTTGTTTTTATTTATTCTGAAATAAAAAGAAAAAAAACATATTTGTGTTTGCGGCAATACTGTTCAAAACAGATGTTTTGGTGGAATTAAGTATTGATCTTTTGTTTTCTAAAGAAAAACAACGTTCTGAGAAGAACTAGTGACTTATGGTCACTAGCCCCACCTTATCCAGGCCAAATGTTATTGTTTTCTAAGGTTTTTGGACACTTTTAGTTTTCTAGCATAAAATCCTATTGCCTATTGCGTTGTCTTCAATCTCTTGTGTGCTTGGTTTCTTTTGAGTTTTGTTTATGATTTATGCCTATAACCCATTCTGCTAATCAAAGTCATCAAATGCAGGTTGATTTCAAAATAGAAAACACTTTATGCAGGTTACAAAAGGAAACTTGCATCAACATCATGTCAGTTGCACGATAACAAACACTCAAGGAGCTTGTTGCTCATAACATGGAAAACCAACCATTGTGCATAAACATAGACAGTAATGTGAACTTTGAACTTAAATCTGGTTTTATATATTTGTTGCCAACATTCAATGGTCTTGCAGGAGAACATCCTCACACTTATCTTAAGGATCTCCATATAGTTTGTGTTGGCATAAAACCGAATGGAGTTGATGAGGAACAAGTTAAGTTAAGAGCTTTCCCTTTCTCTTTAAAAGGGGCAGCAAAGACATGATTTTTTTTCTATCCTTCCAGGTTCCATGACACTTGGAATGACATGAAGAAGATTTTTCTCGAAAAGTCTTTCCCAACATCTTGAGTTGCCAACATAAGGAAAGAAATATGTGGAATTCGACAATCTCATAGAGAGACACTCGCTGAGTATTAGGAAAGATTTGAGATATTGTTCATTCATTGCCCTCATCATCAAATACCCAATCAACTGCTCATTCAATATTTATACGAAGGATTGATGCCTACTAACCATAATATCATTGATGCTGCAAGTGGAGGGGCATTGGTAGATAAGACACCCAGTGCTGCACGCCAATTAATCTCAAACATGGCAACCAACTTGAAATAGTTTGGCATCCGTGGAGACTTCTCAAACAAACGAGTGAATGAGGTAAGTATTTCTAACCTCTCAATAAAGTTAATGATCTTACTTCTCCTGTGCATTCTTTGGCTTGTGGAAATATACAACAGGTGAAAGTTTGTAGCATATGCTCACTACAAGGACATGCTACGAATATGTGCCCAACAATGCAAGAAGATTATATTGAGCAAGCAAATGCAGTTGATGGAACATTCATTGGAAAACCCCAATGTAAGTATGATCCCTTTTCTAACACGTACAATCCTGGATGGAGATATCATCCTAACTTCCACTATGGGAACCCACCTCAACAAGGCAATCAAGGGTGACAGTTCCATTCCCATGGATTTCAACCAAAGCCCCAACATTTTTTTTAAGCAAGACAACCCCCTCCATTCACCAACTCCAATTTTATGGGGACATCATCTAGTGATGATCTTCATGAAATGATAAAAACTTTGGCTTCTAACACTGTGACCTTACAACAAAATGTCATGTCTTTTCAACAGGAAATCATACTTGGTGTGATAGAAGATGTCCTAGTCAAGATTGATAGCTTGCTAATTTCACGGTTTTTTTTTGACATGGAGCATAATTCTTGTGATTCCAGTACTCCTATATTGTTTGGGAGACCGTTCTTAAAAACTGCCAATATAAAGATTGATTGTGGTAAGGATACTTTGTCAATGGAGGTCGTAGATGGAAAGATTGAATTTAATTTTCATGTTGCAATGAAATATCCCCATAGCAATGTTTATTCTATCACATGTTGTGACAAAGTTGATGAGTGTGTGTAGCAAGTTTGTGATTTTGATTGTGTGGATGGATTAAGCGTAGCTCTGATCTATGACTATTATTTTACCCAATTGGAGGAGATGGAGAGGCACACATGTGTTACCCTAAATGTGCACGAAGCAGCACTGGCTTTGCAAGCTTCGCAAACCATTCCACATGGTAATGTCTTTGTTGATATAGTACTTTCACATAAAAAGCTTTTACCATCTATTTTACAAGCTCCCGAGTTAGAATTGAAATCTTTGCCTGCTAATTTGAAGTATGTATTCATTGGCAACAATAATATAGTTCCTGTTATCATAGCAAAAGGTTTGACCAGTGCGCAAGAGGAAAAACTTGTGTAGTTGTTGTGTGATCACAAAACAGCCAATGGATGGACTTTAACCGACACCAAGGGCATTAGTCCCTTAATGTGTATGAATCATATATTATTGGCGGATGATATGAAACCAATAAGGGAAATGCAAAGGAGGTTGAACCCACACATGATGGAGGTCGTGAAAGCTAAAATTTTACAACTATTAGATTCAGGAGTCATTTACCCTATCACAAACAGTAAATGGGTGGCGCCAATCCATGTGGTGCCCAAAAAGATTGGAATCATATTAGTGAAAAACAAAGATGATGAATTCAATCCTACTCGCATCTCGAGTGGATGGAGAATGTGTGTTGATTATAAAAAGCTTAATCTTTCTACGCGTAAAGATCATTTCCCATTACCATTCATGGACCAAATACTTGAATGTCTGGTAGGTAAGTATTTTTATTGCTTTCTTGATGGATATACCGGATACAATCAGATTGTTATTAATCTTGAGGATCAAGAAAAGACTATATTTACATGTATATTTGGTACATATGCATATAGAAGAATGCCCTTTGGTCTCTATAATGCACCTGCAACTTTTCAAAGATGCATGATGAGTATTTTTTCTGACTATGTTGAAAGAATAATTGAGGTTTTCATGGATTATTTCACGGTGTATGGTGATTCTTTTGATAGATGTCTAGAAAACTTATCTTTGATCTTGAAAAGGTGCATTGAAACTAGCCTTGTCTTGAACTATGAAAAGTGTTATTTTATAGTAGATTAAGGAATAGTTCTTGGGCATGCTGTGTCTTCACGTGGATTGGAGGTTGATAAAAGAGAGTAGAAGAAAAGGTTCAAACTAAAGAAAGTAGAGCATTCTGAAAAAAAAATGTTTCAACTAAGATATTCGATCAAAACGCATCAATTTTCAATCTTCAAGCACCAATGCTTAACTTCTTTCGATTTCAAGTTTGTTTCTATTTCTTTTCTTTCTTTGTTTTTTTCTTTTCTTTCTTTTTTTGTTCTTTTTTTGTTCTTTTTCACCTTTAGCAGCTTTGCCCATCTTTTCATCAAGCATTACTTCTTTTTTCTTTTCACATAATTTCCAACCATAATTCCATGAGATATCACAAGTATATGCTCTACTAATCCTTGGCCAAGGGAAAAGAGGAAAACATATAAAAAGTTTAAGGCTTATACATGGATAAAGCAAAGAAAACATAAACAAGCTCGAAAGGGGCTTACTAAAGATAACATGCTTTAGGTTGGCTTTTTGGCTCAAGCAGTTAAAATTTCTAATGTCTTTATCATCTTCATGCATCTATGTAATGTGAATATAATCTCAATAAGATATGAAGCAAGTTCTAGAGATACATATCATTGAAAGAACGTACAATCAAAGAATATAATGTTGACGCCTCAAAAGCTAACATTGGTATAACACTATAAAGTCAACATGATATATTTTCAGAGTCAATCCCTAAACCAATTAAACATTAAAATTTGCATGCACACTCATTCATTTGATTTATATATTCATCTATCTCACTTAATTCTCATACGTAATACTCATATTCTCAAAAACCAAAGGGAGTTAAAAAGACCAAATAATTGTTTTTTTAGAACAACAAAGAAAACTAAAATTCTTCCAATACCCCCACACTTAAAACACAACATTGTCCTCAATGTTGAAATAAAAGCAAAGGAACATAAGAGAATGACAAAAAATAAATTAAAAGGCGAAAAAATAAAAGATAAGGAAAAAGAAAGCAAATATGATTTTTTTTTGTATTGGGTTGCCTCCCAGGAAGCGCTTTTGTTTTATGTCATTGGCTTGATATTGCGATGTCGCGGTCGCACAAATTAATTACCCTAGCTTAAAACACACAAGATAGTATAGAGCAAGCAAGGGGTCGATCCCACGAGGAAGTTTCAAGTCAGATTTTTATGTTTTACGTTATGTGATTGGGGGGATTTGGTTTGTGATTAACTAAACTATGGCAGCAATTAAACTAGCAAAAAAAATTAATTAAAACCGAAACTTATCAAGAAAACAAACCTTGGTCACAAGCATACATCCACCTACGGAAATTAGAACCGATCCTTGAAACAAAAAATGCAGTTTATGTTTTGAAATTTTATCTTTTCTTAACGTGATTAATTAACGGATCCGCTGTATAACTAATCCTAACCAACAAACATTCAAAGTGTCCGCACTATTGATTCAATTTAATGGTAGCTTTAAGAACTAGATAATTTCATCAAGATTAACATACAAGCTGTCCGCAACTAGTGTCAATTTATTCAAATGTTCTCCCTAAGTTCAATAATGTAGTTCCGCCATAATTATCAAGCTTAGTTGCTTCACAAGTTCATATATCACAACTCCGGTTTTGATATTAAACTTAGCAATAGATTGTTCACAACAATAACTTAGAGTCCGCTCTAGCAATCATCAACAACAATCATAGGAAATATGCATAGGAAAACAAATATATTCATTCATAACATAAACTGAAAATAGAAGAAAGAATAAATCTCACGGTTCTTGAAATCCGAAGGTGTTTGTGTCCTTCCAACAAAGAAAAAGAGTCTAGCCTTGCATGTTTATTGAACAACTAAATAAAAAGATGGAAGAACACATGATTTTGGGTTTCGAGGATGAAGATTTTGTGTTTTTCTCTTGTGGTGGTTGCCATTTCCTTGCTCCTCTTCTCCTTTATATATGCTTAGAAACCCTAATGTGTATTTTACCAAATAGTCCTTCCTTAAGTTGACAGAATTTAGTTATCCCTTGTAAAATTCATATCTCCCTCACACGACATCGGTTTGAGTTGAAATTTGGAGCGTTTATAGTTCTTTGAGTCCTGAATCCACTCCAATTGAGTTTGCATTAAGTGGACTTATGTAGCTCTAGATATTGAAGTTTTAATGGACAAAGGTCAACAGTGGCAGAATGCGAGATTTGACTTTGCAGGATGCGATTTCCATGATCTTTCTCCTTTTATTTTTCTTGCATTACCTTTCCAGAAAGGTATGGATGTTATCTCTTGAATGTCACTGGAATCACTTCATTTCGATCTCTAGAAGTCACGCTCTGCACAAAACATCGACTGAACGTCAAATCTGCCAATTACCTCCAATTTACTTCTTTTTGCATCTTTCATCCAAAAATGCCTTCAAAACATAAAAAAAGAATATCAAGGCATTTTATACACAAAACATATGCAAAACACTATGTAAATATGGATGAAATTATCAAATAATATGGTCGCATCAAATACCCCCACACTTAGCTCTTGCTCGTCCTCGAGAAAGGATTGGTAAAAAGAATTTAATAAAAATAAAAAATAAAAATAACCATGACCAATCTCTTAATCTCCCATCAATATCCAAGAATTCAAGCATTATAAATAAGAATACAATTGAGAAGGATAAAAAAAACATAAATCTTCATGAATTTGTTTACATGCAAACTTCAAAACTCAATTACTCTTCGGGATTTAAAAGAGTATATGTCATGCCAAAGTGATAGGTCCTCTCATTGATATACACTCCAACACTCATGTGTTTAGGGCTTATGTGTTTAAATCTCTCAAATTCAATCAATGAAGATGTTCTACCATAAGCTTGCTCTTCAATCTCATCTCCATTACTAAAATATTACAAACAATGCATGAATCAAAAGGTCTTATTTTCTCCGGTTGTAATGGGGCTAAGGTTAAGGTGAGGTAAAAGAGAGTACAAGAAAAGGTTTAAACCAAAGAAAGTGGAGCATTATGAAAAAAATAATAATATTTGAACCAAGATATTCCATCAAAACACATTAATTTTCAATCTTCAAGCACCAATTCTTAGCTTCTTTCGATTTCAAGCTCTTTTCTATTTCTTTCTTTTTCTTTTCTTCTTTTCTTTTTCTTTTCTTTTTTTGTTCTTTTTTCTTGTTTTTTTTTCACCTTTGGCAACTTTTCCCATCTTTTCATCAAGCATCACTTCTTCTTTCTTTTCACATAATTTCCAACCATAATTCCATGAGATATCAAAAGTATATGCTCTACTAATCCTTGGTCAGGGGAAAAGAGGAAAACATATAAAAAGTTTAAGGCTTATATATGGATAAAGCAAAGAAAAGATAAACAAGCTCAAAAGGGGCTCACTAAAGATAATATGCTTTAGGTTGACTTTTTGACTCAAGTGGTTAAAATTCCTAATGTCTTTATCATCTTCATGCATCTATGTAATGTGAATGTAATCTCAATAAGATATGAAGCAAGTTCTAGAGATACATATCATTGAAAGAACAAACAATCAAAGAATATAATGTTGAAGGCTCAAAAGCTTATATTGGTATAACACTATAAAGTCAACATGACATATTTTCAAAGTCAATCCCTAAACCAATTAAACATTAAAACTTGCATGCACACTCATTCATTTGATTTATATATTCATCTATCTCACTTAATTCTCATACATAATACTCATATTCTCAAAAACCAATGGGAGTTCAAAAGGATGAATCATAGATTTTTATTTTTTTTCTCTTTTTTTTCTTACGGAAGAATAAAGAAAACTAAAATAAGAAAACTAACATTTTCCCAATACCCCCACACTTAAAACAAAACATTGTCCTCAATGTTGAAAATAAAAGAAAAGGAATATAGGAGAATGAAAAAAGTGAAATAAAATGCAAAAAATAAAAGATAAGGGAAAAAGAAGGCAAATCTGATTTTGTTTTGTGCTGGGTTGCCTCCCAGTAAGCGCTTGTGTTTTGTGTCATTGACTCGACATGTGGCATGACATGCTCATTCTTCATAGAAGCAATTATTTCTGCCTTCCAATATTCATAAAAAGGTTTCAATCGATTCCCTTTGACCTTGAGTACTTTATTAGTTTCAAAACCTGTGATTTCAACATGGGGAACGGTTTGCAAAGCCAATGCTGCTTCGTGCACATTTTGGGGAACACATGTCTGCCTCTCCATCTCCTCCAATTGGGTAAAATCATAGCCATAGCTCAAAGCTATGCTTAATCCATCCACAGAATTAAAATCACAATCTTGCTGCACACACTTATCAACTTTGTCATAACATGTGATAGAATAAACATTGCTATAAGGATATTTCATTGCATCATGAAAATTAAATTCAATCTTTTCATCTCCTACCTCCATAGACAAAGTATCCTTACCACAATCAATCTTTGTATTGGCAGTTTTCAAAAACGGTCTCCCAAACAATATAGGAGTATTGGAATCACAAGAATTATGCTCCATATCAAGAATATAAAAGTCACATGGAATTAGCAAGCTATCAATCTTGACTAGAACATCTTCTATCACACCAAGTGGGAAAACAAAACTACGATCCGCAAGTTGTATTACAATGTTGGTTTTATTCAAAGGCTCCAAACTAAGAGAATCATAAACATGTTTAGGCATAATACTAATGGATGCACCTAAATCACATAAAGCCCTTTTAAAACTAGCATTGCCAATAACACATGGGATAGTAAACGCACCTGGGTCTTTTTGCTTCAAAGGCATATTGTTTTGAACAACAGCAGATACGAGTTCTCCCATACTTACCATTTCATGACCTTTCAGTTTGAAACCTCTTTTGCTGGTGCACAACTCCTTCAAAAATTTAGCATACTTGGGAATTTGCTTGATGGCATCAAGCAAAGGAATGTTGAGTTCCACTTTCTTGAAAACCTCTAAGATCTCTTTTTCTTTGTTTTCTTTCTTAGACCTAGAAGAACTCACAGGAAAGGGTGGAATTGTTTTAAAATTGGAATTGATTGAGTGATGAGTTACCTTTGGAGTGGTCGTCGTTGTCTCAGTTTGTGAAGGAGGAGTTGGTTTCTTTTTGCTACTCAATTCATTTTCTATCTCTTCTTCTTCCTCCATCTCAACTTGTTTTGACTTGTTTTCTCCAAGTTCTTTCCCACTTCGTAGCATGATTGCATTAACATTCTCTTTTCGATTTAATGCTTGGGAGGGAAATTTTCCATTCATTTGTGTTTCTAGTTTGCCCACACTTGAAGCTATTTGCCCCATTTGCCTTTCCAAGTTATGAATACTCGACCTTGTTTCCTGTTGAAAAGACATGATATTTTGCTGTAAGGTCATAGTGTTAGAAGCCAAATTTTTCATCATCTCACGAAGATCATCATTGGATGACAACCCCATAACATTGGAGTTTGTGAATGGAGCGGGTTGTCTTGCTTGATAATTTTGTTGGGGCTGTGGTTGAAATCCATGGGAATGGAACTGTCTGCCTCGATTGCATTGAGATTGTCCATTGAATGTTCCATCAACCGCATTAGCTTGCCCCATGTAATCTTCTTGCATTGTTGGGCACATATTCGAAACATGTCCTTGTATTGAGCATATGCTACAAACTTTCACCTGTTGTACATTTCCACAAGCTAAAGAACGCACAAGAGAAGTAAGATCATTAACTTTATTCTCAAGGTTAGAAATACTTACCTCATTCACTCGTTTGTTTGAGAAGTCTCCACAGGTGCCAAACTGTTTTGAGTTGGCTGCCATGTTTGAGATTAATTGGCGTGCATCACCGGGTGTCTTATCTACCAATGCCCCTCCACTTGCAGCATCAATGATACTACGATCAGTAGGCATCAATCCTTCATAGAAGTATTGAATGAGTAGTTGATCAGGTATTTGATGATGAGGGCATTGAATGCACAATAGTTCAACTCTTTCCCAATACTCAGCGAGTGTTTCTCCATGAGATTGTCGAATCCCACATATTTTTTTCTTATGTTGGCAACTCGAGATGCTGGGAAATATTTTTCAAGGAAGATCTTCTTCATGCCATTCCAAGTGTTAATGGAACCTGGGAGAATAAAAAAAACCATGTCTTTGCTGCCCCCTTCAAAGAGAAAGGGAAAGCTTTCAACTTAACTTGTTCTTCATCAACTCCATTCGGTTACATGCCAACACAAACCATATGGAACTCCTTGAGATGAGTATGAGGATCTTCTCCTGCAAGACCATTAAATGTTGGTAACAAATGTATAAAACCAGATTTGAGCTCAAGGTTTACATTATTGTCAATGTTTATGCACAATGGTTGATTTTCCACGTTAGGAGCAGCAAACTCCTTGAGTGTTTGTTGTCGTGCAATAGCCATGGTGTTGAGGCGAGCTTCCTTTCTCAACCTACGTAAAGTGCTTTCTATTTCAAGATCAATTTGCACTTGAATTTGATTAGTAGAACGGGTCACAGGCATAAACTCTTAAGAAAACTTAAAAGAAAGTAACCACACAAGAGATCAAAAACAATGCAAATTGTATGAAAATTTTACGGTAGAAAAACTAAAACTACCTAAAACCACTAGAACAAAGCGGAATTTGGCCTCAATAGGGTGGGGCTAGTGATTAGTCACTAGTCCTGTTTAGAACGCCCTTTTCCTTCAGGAAACAAAATACTAATACCTAAATCCACCACAAAATCTGTTTTGAACAGTACCGTGCACAAGTGAACAATGTCGTCGCAAGCAAAAATTCTGTTTTTTTTTTGAATCAGAACAAATAAAAATAACAATACAAGCACAAAAATCAACTAAAATTACTTCCCCGGCAACGGCGCCAAAATTTGTTGCGATGTCGCGGTCGCACAAATTAATTACCCTAGCTTAAAACACACAAGATAGTATAGAGCAAGCAAGGGGTCGATCCCATGAGGAAGTTTCAAGTCAGATTTTTATGTTGTACGTTATGTGATTGGGGGATTTGGTTTGTGATTAACTAAACTATGGCAGCAATTAAACTAGCAAAAAAAATCAATTAAAACCGAAACTTATCAAGAAAACAAACCTTGGTCACAAGCATACATCCACCTACGGAAATTAGAACCGATCCTTGAAATAAAAAATGCAGTTTATGTTTTGAAATTTTATCTTTTCATAACGTGATTAATTAACGGATCCGCCGTATAACTAATCCTAACCAACAAACAATCAAAGTGTCCGCACTATTGATTCAATTTAATGGTAGCTTTAAGAACTAGATAATTTCATCAAGATTAACATACAAGTTTTTCTCAACTAGTGTCAATTTATTCAAATGTTCTCCCTAAGTTCAATAATGTAGTTCCGCCATAATTATCAAGCTTAGTTGCTTCACAAGTTCATATATCACAACTCCAGTTTTGATATTAAACTTAGCAATAGATTGTTCACAACAATAACTTAGAGTCCGCTCTAGCAATCATCAACAACAATCATGGGAAATATGCATAGGAAAACAAATATATTCATTCATAATATAAACTGAAAATAGAAGGAAGAATAAATTTCATGGTTCTTGAAATCCGAAGGTGTTTGTGTCCTTGCAACCAAGAAAAAGAGTCTAGCCTTGCATGTTTATTGAACAACTAAATAAAAAGATGGAAGAACACATGATTTTGGGTTTGGAGGATGAAGATTTTGTGTTTTTCTCTTGTGGTGGCTGCCATTTCCTTGCTCCTCTTCTCCTTTATATATGCTTAGAAACCCTAATGTGTATTTTACCAAATAGTCCTTCCTTAAGTTGACAGAATTTAGTTGTCCCTTGTAAAATTCATATCTCCCTCATACGACATTGGTTTGAGATGAAATTTAGAAATTTTATAGGTATTTGAGTCCTGAATCCACTCCAATTGAGTTTGCATTAATTGGACTTCTATATCTCTAGATATTGAAGTTTGAATGGACAAAGGTCAACAGTGGCAGAATGCGAGATTTGACTTTGCAGGATGCGATTTCCATGATCTTTCTCCTTTTATTTTTCTTGCATTACCTTTCCAGAAAGGTATGGATGTTATCTCTTGAATGTCACTGGAATCACTTCATTTCGATCTCTAGAAGTCACTCTCTGCACAAAACATCGATTGAACATCAAATCTGCCAATTACCTCCACTTTACTTCTTTTTGCATCTTTCATCCAAAAATGCCTTCAAAACATAAAAAAAAGAATATCAAGGCATTTTATACACAAAACATATGCAAAACACTATGTAAATATGGATGAAATTATCAAATAATATGGTCAAGCTTTATGTTCAAGCTCCACCGATAGATGACATGCTTTCCCATAAGTCATTCTATACGGTGATATTCCTATAGGTGATTTATGAGCAGTCTGATAAGCCCAAAGTGCATCTCCAAGACGTAGACTCCAATCTCTTCGATTAGGTTGCACTGTTTTCTCCAAAATGGACTTGATTTCTCAATTTGAAATTTCAGCTTGGCCATTCGTTTGAAGATGATATGCTGTGGAAGTTTGATGAGTCACATGATATTTGCGTAACAATGCTTCTATGGAACGATTACAGAAATGAGTGCCATGATCGCTAATGATAGCTTTAGGGATTCCAAACCTATCAAATATATGAGTCCTGACAAAATCTAAAGCAACCTTAACATCGTTAGTTCGTAAAATAAAAATATAAAGATTGCCAAAAGAAGAAGCAAATGGACTTATAAAGTCAATACCACAAACATAAAAAATTTCACTTACAAGAATATTCGTTAAAGGCATTTGATTCTTATGAGTGATATTACCTGTTCTTTGGCATTTTTCACATGATTTGCAGAAGTGATATGTATCGTTTAAAAATAGAAGGCCAATAGAAACCACTTTTAAGTACCTCGTGGGCTGTTATTTTTTGCTTCAAAATGCCCACCACAAGAATGAGAACGACAAAAAGTGAGAAATTCATCTTGTGATACACACCTCCTAACTACTTGATCCGCATAAAATTTCCAAAGGTAATGATCATCCCAAAAATTATTTTTAGCATGATCTCGTAACTTATCTTTTTGGGGTTTAGACAAACCTGGAGGGAATTCTTTGATAACTAAATAGTTTACCAAATCAGCATACCATGGTCTTGTAGAGGAATGTAACATATACAATTTCTCATCAAGGAATGTCTCTCTTATTGTTTTGATCTGTATATCCTCGGTTCTCAGTCGGCTCAAGTGATCAGCCACATGGTTTTCAGCACCTTTTTTGTCTTTGATCTCAAGATCGAATTCTTGTAAAAGCAAGATCCACCTAATCAGTCTTGGTTTGGTCTCCTTCTTCTACAAAAGATACATGAGAGCTGCATGGTCAGTAAAAACAATGACTTTTGTACCAAATAGATATGACTTGAATTTTTCAAGAGCAAACACCACTGCAAAAGGTTCCTTTTCAGTTATATGGTAATTGCATTGTGCTTCATCCAACATAAGAGAAGCATATGCGATAACATGCAAATTCTTCCAAATTCTTTGCCAAGCACAGCTCCTACCGCATAGTCACTCGCATCACACACTATCTCAAAAGGTTCATCCCAATTTGGTGGTTGGATGATAGGGGCAGATGTGACACGTCTCTTAAGCTAATCATGGGCATTTTTACATGCTTGATCAAACATAAAATCCACTTCATTGGCTAATAGTTTGCACAAGGGTGCCGTAATCTTCAAGAAATCTTTGATAAAGTGTTGATAGAAACCTGCATGACATAGAAAAGAACGAACTTCCCTCACGCATAAGGGGTAAGGCAATGATGAAATAACATCTATCTTAGCTTTATCAACCTCTAATCCACGTGAAGACACAACATGTCTAAGAACTATTCCTTGTTCTACCATAAAATAACAATTTTCATAGTTCAAGACAAGGGTAATTTCAATACACCTTTTCAAAATTAAAGACAATTTTTCTATACATTTATCAAAAGAATCACCATACACCATGAAATCATCCATAAAAACCTCGATTATTCTTTCAAAATAGTCAGAAAAAATACTCATCATGCATCTTTGAAAAGTTGGAGCATTACAGAGACCAAAAGGCAATCTCGTATATACATATATACCAAATGGACATGTAAATGTAGTCTTTTCTTGATCCTTAGGAGTAATAACAATCTGATTGTATCCACTATATCCATCAAGAAAGAGTACAAAGATTTACCTACTAGGCATTCAAGCATTTGATCCATGAATGGTAATGGGAAATGATCCTTGCGTGTAGAAAGATTGGGCTTTCTATAATCAACACACATTCTCAATCCACTCGAGATATGAGTAGGAATGAGTTCATCATTTTTTTTCACCAACGTGATTTTGGTCTTTTTAGGCACCACATGGATTGGTGTGACCCATGTACTGTTAGTGATGGGGTAAATGACTCCTGCATCTAACAGTTTCAAAATTTGAGCTTTCACTACCTCCATCATAGGCGGTTTCAACCTCCTTTGTATTTCCCTTGTTGGTTTTGTTTTGTCCTCCAATAGTATGTGATGCATATATATTGAGGGACTAATGTCCTTGATGTTGGCTAAAGTCCATCCAATGGCCGTCTTGTGATCACACAATAACTTCACATGTTTTTCCTCTTGCATACTTGTCAAACCTTTTGCTATGATAACGAGAAGTGTATTGTTGTCGGCAATGAATACATACTTCAAATTATCAAGCAATGGTTTTAATTCTAACTCGGGAGCCTGTAAAATAGATGGCAAAAGCTTTTTATGTGAGAGTACTAAATCAACAAAAAACATTACCATGAGGAACGGTTGCAAAGCTTGTAAGTCCAATACTGATTAGTGCACATTTTAAGGAACACACACGTGCCTCTCCATCTCTTCTATCTTAGTGAAATCATAGCCATAGCTCAAATTTATGCTTACTCTGTCTTCGAAATCAAAATCACAAACTTGCTGCACATATTTATCAATTTGATCATAACATGTGATAGAATAAACATTGCTATAAGGATATTTCATTGCATCATGAAAATTGAATTCAATTTTTTCATCTCCTACCTCCATAGACAAGGTATCTTTACCAAAAATCAATCATTGTGTTGGCGGTTTTCAAGAATGGTCTCCCAAACAATATACGAGTGCTCTTGATGAATCACAAGAATCATGTTCCATATCAAGAATATAAAAATCACATGGAATAACCAAACTATCAATCCTGACTAGGACATCTTTTATCACACCAAGTGGGTAAACAAAACTACGATCCGCAAGTTGTATTACAATGCTAGTTTTATTCAAAGGCTCAAGACTAAGAGAATCTTAAACATGTTTGGGCATAACAGTAATGGATGCACCTAAATCATATAAAGCTTTTTTAAAAATAGCATTACCAATAACACATGGGATAGTAAATGCACCTGGGTCTTTCTGTTTCAAAGGCAAATTCTTTTGAACAACAGCAGATACAACTTCACCTATACTTACCGTTTCATGACCTTTCAGTTTGAAAGCACTCTTTGTAGTACACAACCCCTCCAATAATTTTGCATACTTAGGAATTTGCTTGATGGCATCAAGCAAAGGAATGTTCAGTCCCATTTTCTTGAAAACCTCTAAGATCTCTTTTTCTTTTTCTTCTTTCTTTGACCTAGAAGAACTCACCGGAAAGGATGGATTTGTTTTAAAATTGGAATTAATTGAGTTAAAAGTTACCTTTGGAGTGTTTGTCTTTGTTTCTGTTTGTGGAGGAGGAGGATGTTCTTTCTTTGTACTTAATTCAATCTCTTCTTCCTCCTCCATCTCAATTTATTTCAACTTTTTCTCTTCAAGTTCTTTCCCACTTCGCAGTATGATAGCATTAACATTTTCTTTTGGATTCAATGCTTGGGAGGGCAACTTTCCATTTATTTGTGCTTCCAATTTCCATACACTTAAAGCTACTTGCCCCATTTGCTTTTCCAAGTTGTGAATACTTGACCTTGTTTCCTGTTGATAAGACATGACATTTTGTTGCAAGGTAACAGTATTAGAAGCTGAAGTTTTCATCATCTCACGAAGATCATCATTGGATGATGACCCCATAACATAGGAGTTTGTGATTGGAGTGGGTTGTCTTGCTTGATAATTTTGTTAGGGCTAAAATCCATGTGGATGGAACTGTCGACCTAGATTGCCTTGTTGGGATGGGTTGCTGTAGCGTAAGTTGGGATGATCTCTCCATCCAAGATTGTACGTATTGGAAAAGGGATCATATTTATGCTGAGGCTGTCCATTGAATGCTCCATCAATTGCATGAGCTTGTTCAGTATAATCTTCTTGCATTGTTGGGCACATATCTGAAGCATGTCCTTGTAAGGAGCATATGCTACAAACTTTCACCTGCTGCACATTTCCACAAGCCAAAAAATGCACAAGAGAAGTAAGATCATTAACTTTATTTTCAAGGTTAGAAATACTTACCTCATTTACTCGTTTGTTGGAGAGGTCTCCACGAGTGCCAAACTGTTTTGAGTTGGCTGCCATGTTTGAGATCAATTGGCGTGCAGCCTCGGGTGTCTTATCCACCAATGTGCCTCCACTTGCAGCATCAATGATACTACGGTCAATAGGCATCAATCCTTCATAGAAATATTGAATGAGCAGCTGATTGGGTATTTGATGATGAGGGCATTGAATACATAGTTGCTCAAATCTTTCCCAATACTCGAAAAGCGTCTCTCCATTAGATAGTCAAATCCCACATATTTCTTTCCTTATATTGGCAACTCAAGATGCTGGAAAATATTTCTCAAGGAAAATCTTCTTCATAGCATTTCAAATTCCAATAGATCCTAGGAGAATAGAAAAAAGTCATGCCTTTACTGCCCCTTTACAAGAGAAAGGGAAAGCTTTCAACTTAACTTGTTCATCATTAACTCCATTCAATTTCATGCCAACACAACTATTCCAAGTCCGATTGATGCAAACTCAATTGGCTTGGATTCAAGACTCAAAGATTTATAAACACTCCATATTTTAGCTCAAAACGATGTGATATGAAGGATATATTCATTTTATAAGGGACAACTAAATTCTGCCAACTTAAGGAAGGACTATTTTGTAAAATAGACATTAGGGTTTCTAAGCATATATAAAGGAGAAGAGAAGCAAGGAAGTGGCGGCCAACACAAAAGAAAACACAAAATATTCCTCCTCCAAACCCTAAATCATGTGTTCTTCCATCTTTTTAAGTAGTTGTTCAATATTTATGCAAGGCTAAGCTCTTTTCTTGGTTGCAAGAACAGAAAAACCTTTAGATTTCAAGAATCATGAGATTTATTCTTCCTTCTATTTTCAGTTTATATTATGAATGATTATGATTGTTTTCCTATGCATATTTCCTATAATTTTTGTTGATGATTGCTAGAGTGGACTCTAAGTTATTGTTGTGAACAATCTATTACTAAGTTTAATATCAAAACCGGAGTTATGATATATGAACTTGTGAAGAACTAAACTTGATAATTGTAGCGAAACTACATTATTGAACTTAGAGAGAACATTTGAATAAATTGACACAAATTGCGGACAACTTATATGTTAATCTTGATGAAATTGTATAGTTCTTAAAGCTACTATTAAATTGAATCATTAGTGCGGACACTTTGATTGTTTGTTGGTTAGGATTAGTTATACAACGGATCCATTAATTAATCACATTAAGGATAATTAATAATTAAAGGCTTTAAAGGCTGATTCAGATCCATTCGATTTCATGCCAACACAAACCATATGGAACTCTTCAAAACATC